>JAPMOB010211965.1:0-41172 GCA_029875015.1 Lepomis gibbosus | reverse complement strand
ATGTTCAATGCGACACACACACCAGCGATCCACACAGCTCTTAAAATATATCCAGTCTACGGTTAAAACGTTTCAATATTCCTCAGAATGTAAAAACAGATAAGCGGTATGAAAACCTTCCAGCTGTGTTTTCTCTGCTGTTGTTGCTGCAGCGATCTGTGTGAATAGTGAATATTCTCTGACTAATCAGCAGTCTGTCGTGTTTTCATGTTACATTTTAGTATCCATCAGCTCGCTTGGAACCTCGACGGAGGTGAGGTGATACGAAAAAAACTACATGGAAGCAGGTATTGGTACAATTTTTCTAGAATGGAAACCCAAACAAAGGCGAGTGGAGCCAAAGGGCCTCTGCTCAGACTAGCTTGGTTTGAGGGCGTGCCTGACCCCGCCAGCCGCTTGGCAAGCTTTATGACGCGTTTGCATTGTGACCTCACAAGTCAATGAACTGAAGGGCTGGACTACAAACGAGCTATTTTCAGGCGGTTCTGAGCACAGCTTTCTGTGGGAGATGGGAACTCCCTTTGGGCTGGACTTTGGGCTTTTTCACTTTGCAAACCTATTACATGCACAAAAAAGATATATAACTCAATAAAGGAGAGGGAAAAAGCCAAAAAGCATAACACCAACACAAAAGAAGAAGAAGGTCAGCATCAGACTTTAAAAAAGGAGATTTATGGCGGGAATGGCAATAAAACTCCTGGAGCTAGTCCACAATTACAGAGATCGTTATGATATCTCATAAAAATCATAACGTCCTTGAGTATCGCTATGTTTGGTTTGTTTACATGTGTGCAAATCTCGGAGGTAAGGAAAATAATCCGGTGTCGGCGAGGGATGATCCGGCCCTGATCTCCAGTGGATTCACGTTTAATCCTCCAGGTATACGCAAAGTACCCAGGCAAGTACAATGCTGTTTGCTTGCCGACGCCTGTCTACACTGATTTATTGTTAAAAAGCAAGTATGTTGGGGGCTTAAGGCTTCATAGTGTTAACTTTAAAAGAAGCTTGTTTAGTCCAAATGGCTCAAGAGCCGCATTAAATTTAATTGGGTATACCTTGGTAAAGTGTTTTAGGCAAATTTTACAGGAATGGTAAGATGTTAACATGGGGACCTATGGAGATTGATTCGCTTTTGCAGCCATCCTCAAGTGGCCATTCAAGGAACTGCAGGTTTTGGCACTTCTTTGTTGGCTTCATTTTTCAGCCTCTATGGTTTGGTCTAAACACTATAAGGACGGATTTACAGTAGTTCTGAACTGCTGGTTGCTGCTTGGAATGTACACAAATGTGTCTTTAACTGCTGTTAATTAGTAAAACAAAGATATGTAATATGTGAGTTAAACTGTGTTATTTCCCTTCATTACTGGTCATCAGACAGAGAAGCCAAATCTAGCAGGGTGGTAAATTCAGCTAGAAGCCAGACTAGGTTCATCCTAGCTCTAACTCTATTAGATAACATTAGAACAATTGTATAAATAACCAGGTAACTGTCATAACCTGGATACTAGTGTAAAGGTACTCATACATACAACTTGCTCACTGCCTATATTTTCCCTTTAATTTCTGAGACAGACAGAGTTTGTGTTCTTTTGTACTTTATGTTCTGGTGTATTTAAATTTGACTGACCCATATGAACACACAAATACTGTACAGATGTACACAGGCATATTCCTAAAACACACACACACACACTCAGGCCATTCACTGATGTGACCTTCAGCACATACAGGCTGGCATTCAATTACCGCCCTGTCAGTGGCCCATCCAGCCTTGTGGCTCCACGTCCTTGAGGTTCTCTCTTCAGCCTCCGTCCAGTCTATATTCCATTACATCCTCCACATCGGGAGCTCTGCCCAGCACAAAGCAGCTCTCATATACTCATAACTGTGAGGCACACATATAGTTTGATATATCCTTTACAAAATCTCTAACTGCAGTCAGCAATGGTTATCCTTGCTCGTATGCTGAATCAAATCCAAGCAGGAGGTAAATATTAGATTTTTAGTTTTAGTGGGTGAAATATTATGCTGGTGCCACCCTACACGAGCAAGCCCAAGCACTCATCTAAAATTGTCTCTCACTGAACTCCCTCAGTTTTCATGTTTTTCCACAATATTGCTCAGCGTGTTATTGGACGTCATTACTGTCAAAACATTTCGCCGGCTCTGCTCTGCCTGATTATTTCCCCAAAATTGCCTTGAGAGTCTATTTACTGTACAAATCTAGGATCATTATTGAAAGTACAGTGTAGTGTGCTTTTCGTGCGAGAGCCATTTTCAGCCACTTGAAAAACGCTCCAGAGTTGAAATCTCTTGCGGATTTAACCCTGCGTGCCCCCGCGGTTCTGCTGTGATGATTCATCACAGCTGTTGATTGACCTCCAACCGATGTGTCTTTACAGATGGCGTTTAAGATTTTGATACATTACATTGTGTGTTATCAATGAACATTTTTCTTTGGCTGCGTCACTCTTAATAATTTTGTATACATTTATGTTCTGCCAATATTTATTTATTCGTCTCATAAAGCACTGGATAAGTCTTCTCTAAAAATAAAGATTATAATTATTGACTAGGTGAAAGGCATGGTCTCATTAGAGCAAAAAGCAAAAGACCAAATAGTCGATGTAATACACTTACATGAGGATTTCTTGCTTTTCTTTGTTCTTATGTCAGTGTGCTTATCTCATTGGGCGGAGACACCTTAAATGGGTCACTAAATGGGTCAATTAAATCTAACTAATTTACTGAACAACAAACTCACAGTATTTAAAGATGGTGCAGTATCTTGTTGAAGAGCAGAACAGGTTTAGAAAGAAATGATTGATAATTTACATTTAATATAATTGACATACTATTATTAGAACAAGAACTGACAAAGATAAAGTCCACTTTTGCATGTTTTGTTGGCTTCAAAAAGTTTTGAGTGGATTATTAGATAATTGATTGCCTTTTAATGTATGAAACAGGTGTGGATGGTTAAAGCAATCCAAACCTTGTATAGTACCTTGCTTGAGTTGAGATGAATTATACGTTGAGATGAATTATGTTTACTGACTGATTCAGTGTACTGCCTGGAGTAAAAGAAGGTGCTGCTCTCTCTCCAACTCTTTTTGCAATATTTGTGAAAGAATTATATCTACAGATTAACAAAGCTAGTCTAGCCAATGCCTTGATGATGCTGATTGGGTATTTTATTAAACGCGGATTATGTAAATTTACTGCCTGTGTCTGGCCTAGAGAGTATGTTAAACATTATTTTTTGAGAATAACAATAAATCAAAAAATGGTTTGGGTTAAATATATAATGCATTTCAGAAAAAAGTATGGTAAGAAGTGCACAGAGAATTAGTTTTGGCTTAGTCCTTTAGAAAATGTTAGCATACATACAAACTTGGATTTTTATTTTGATGAATTTACGAGGGTGGAACTGGTGCTTTCACTGACTGCTGGGACAGAATCAGTCATAATCAAACTGAAATTATGTAATGATCTTGGCTATTCTGCAACTTTAAGATGAATGTATCTTCTCTATACTAAACTATACTGTGGGAATATGGGGCTTAAAATAATCTAGAACTGTAGATACCATACAGAATAGAGTTATACAGTGTTATCTGGGGGTTCACAGAATTGCTCCAAATTATGACAATTCAGAGCTACATGAGTTGGTACCAGGATTTTTTTATTCCCCAATTATTGCACACACAGATATAGACACTATGGAAATAATATCAAAGCCAAAGGCAACAGCTGATGATATTTACTAAACATTCAAGGGACACAGATAAGTAACGGGGTTGTGGAGTTGGAGGAAAATTGATTGTACAAACTGATTTAAGAGTTAATTTCCCATGAAATGGCTGTTTAATTTTCATGTGTTTAAGTTCGCTAACTGTGTCTCAAAAGTCTGTAAAAGAAAGCAAAATGGACTATTTAATTAGTATTTGTTCAGTTTTCTCCAGTACCATATGGTAACTGTTTTTGTCAGTAATTTTTAAATTTTGTTATAATGATACTGTGAAGATTTTATAGTGAAAGATGCTTAAGTTGATTTTCTGTTTTTGGACTGTTATTTTGTTATTTTATGTCTACACAGCTCTTAGGCCCTGGTTTATATGAATTTATAGTGTCTTGTGGTCCCACGCGGGTCTCACAAGGTGTTTATTGGAATGAGTATGAAGAAAAGACACTAAGTTCTGCAACCCTAATTTGAATGAATATTAAAGTGAGACTATGCATCTGAGAAATTTAGGTCAACAATTGTAACTAATAGACTTCTGAGACTTGATGCCAGGTCATAAGTAGACTGTTTTATCATCAGTGTAGTGGTGTTTGAACCAGAGTTTGTTTTTGTGCTGGCACTATGCCTGGTTCAAGCCTGACCAAACAATTAATTGAGAAAATAATCAGCAGATTAATCAATAATGAAAATAATTGCTCTGAGTAACTCACTGTGGCACTGCCAGTTTAACCCTTGTCAAACAATGAAGAATTATCCCCCGCTTGTTTTTTGCTTCAGTACATGAACTGCCTGCTGTATAGATGATTTATCTGACAGGTGGCTGAATTGTTACCCTTTAGGAATTCATGATCATAGTAGTAAATCCTCTATGTGCAGTGGATAGATACATAAAACATATTGGTCTTCTGGATTTATTAGCTGTCTGATTTATGCAGATCTTAGTCAACAGATTTCTACCTCTGCGTATTTGGAGGGTTTGAACTTCAGTTGAGTTCAGTTGACATTTATTGTGCCATGGCAATCATGAGTTGCCATTATCTCTTAACTTTATTGAACCCTTTATATCTCCTGCACTGTTTATTTGGAAGATCTTAAACATGGACCCTTGTATCACATTTATGTCTTGTTGAGAGCGTAAATAAGTTCCCTTGAATAAGCCCCTATAAACCCTACTGGGTTGCCATGTCTCCATTAAGGAAATGACAAAGGCAAAAGTAGTGACCAAGCCTGCGTAGATTGTCCCCTCATGAGGATCTCATAAAGGAATGGTAGAATTATTAGCTCTCCAATATATTATGTCTTGTCTTTAAAGTCTATTCTCCCACTCCCACTGCCACCAGGATCTTAAAATAATGCCAGCCAGAAACCCAAGCCGTCTGAACTGTCTGCGGAGAAAACAATGGATTTCGTCGTGCCACATGGTTTGAGCCTGTGCTTCATGTCAAGTGACTCTACTTACTCAAATCAAACAATGTATCCAGTGTGTTTCATTATGGATGGGAGCCTGCTCTCTGTTTTCTTCTGAAAGTCATAGAGCGCCAGTGCTGGAACCATGAGTAAAGACAAAAGTCACTCAAAATTACTATTTTTTTTATCCAGCACCCAGGTCTGGTACACATATGTGTTTCCTGAAATGTGTCAGAGATGTGTCAGAATGTCTTTGAGCCCTGACAAACCTTTTCAATGCTTGCTCTAACAGTCACTGTTAGGGCTGTCGCAGTGAAGTAATTTCCCCTGCCGTAAAATGTTGGGGCTCGTGCTGCATTATCGCATTTCTCATCAATGAAGTAATTTGGTACCATATAGCATAGTAAGACTGTCTGTGACGATACGGCGGAGCTAATGGCCGTACACTGAGCTAGCTAGCTTTCTTAGCTAGGTGCAATTGCAACTCATGTTAATGTATTTTTAACTGGGCTGATAACTTTGTCTAGCGAACAACAGTCTTAAAAGAAAAGAAGCTTTTTCAATGGTGCTGGTTAAATTTACACAGTGCCTATGATACGAGTCAGCTCTAGCCTGATTGACAGATCGCAACAGTAATGACTCATAGATAATCCTGCCCTGAAACACACTGTGTGATCTATTTTAAAATAAATAGGACCATAATTTACTAAATGAACATCATTTTGTATTGAAGAAGACTTGAAACTAGTGACTGAGACCATAAACTCATCAGGAAAGTGTTTACTGGGGTAATTATTCAGCTGAGAAGTAGGGTCAGTTTCCCATTATTTCTAATGGAGATGGACTTCTTTTTGCAACCAGAAGAGTCGCCCCTGCTGGATTTTCAATGGAATGCAGGTTTCAGAGACTTACGCATCGGCTTCATATTGTAGACCGGAAGCTTCCTGCTTGTCCACAACTAACCACTGCGCTGTAGTAACGTTATAACTAAATTCCCATAGAAGGCAACATGAAAAACAGCTGCAGATATCCAACACACTACGCTCGTTAGTTGAGCTTCAAATGAGGCTTACTGTTCACAGTTTCTCTTGACTGCCCTTTGGGATTACATTGTTAGTCCAACACTGTCAAGCCTGCTAGCCACATTAGCCGCGCAATATGCTAATGCCAAGTTAGCTAACCTTTAAAATAAACCATAAAACAACACAAAACATGGCAACACTTGCAGCTTCCAAGTTTGAAGTCAGGTCATGTATAGCGCATGGCAATCCATCCTTGAACCGTGACAGAGCTTGTTACGATTGTGGAACTTTTGAAGCACTAATTTATTAATTTAACACACCCTGAAGTGTAAAGTATGAACATTGCAGTTGTTGCAGTGCTTGTCATCCTCCGCAGTAGGTTTGACCGATAGCATGATATTTTGCGATTATCGTGAAAGCCCTAGTCACTGTTTCTGACCGCACTGCACCTTGAAAACTCTCATGCCGGAAAGCCTGTTGTGTTACTATGACAACTATCTTAGCTTTGGCATAACCATAGACTGTATAAGGTATAACAGGGCTTTGATATGGCTATTTTGTTAATTGCTTACTTCATATGTTTATACATTTAAGAGTAAAATTCAAATTACAGCCCGACTGTTACTTTGGTTTTTATTTGACAACTATAACGGCCAATGGTAATTTCTTAAAAATATAAACATTAAACATTAACATCCTAGTTTGGCATTCTGTACGGAAATTTCTTGGTGGGCTACTCATTGTCTGACATATTCACAAATACAGATATATCATCAATAAACTAATATTGGTTGATATATTGACATAGCTGATTTATGGGTCCAAGTCTAAAAAAAAATAGTTAATGTAAATGTTGCTGAGTTTTGATGGTGAAATGTTATTTAAAATATCCAGTAAATCTGATTTTAAAAAGAGAAATAAATCTTACAGCACCAAAGTCTTGCAGCAATAGACCACTGGTATTAACGTTTTATCTTTTTAGTTTTTGACATCAGGAAGTCACTGCTCCGGGCCAGGAAATATTTTAAAAAAACTGTACTGCTCTTTGTTTTTTTGTATGAACTGAACAAGTTATATTTTGGATTTTATGCTGTAGCCTTGTATTTCACAAATGGACATCTGAATGGTATCAATCTTCTCATCCATCTGTCTACACCAAAGCAAATTTCCTAAAAAGTTAACTGTTACTTTAAGGCACCTACATTGGGATTCACTGATCTAGACTTCAAGTTGAGTGGACCTTTCTAAAGACCGTTTAAGAAGAAAATTCTGAGCATATGCCTCAGCAAAAGCCCTGCATTGGGTGTTGAAAGGGGTTATTATAATCTTTTTTAAAGGCGCTATAAATGAGGCAGCAATTGAGCGTGCTCAGGTGTGAATTTCAGGGTTTTTGCAAGCCTGAAAGGATTAGTTTAGCAGATTTCTGATTTAGTTTTGTTTATAACTGGATGGGAAAGGTTTCCTTAGAAGCGCATTAAAAAGTCACGGTTTGTGTAGGTTTCAGGGCAGAGCGTCATGCCCACAGCTGTTCTCAGCAACAATCTTCTCCCCTCAGCAGTCTTTATGCATTTTGACACACTACACTGTGTTTGATCAAACACTGACTCCATCTCAGTTTCATTTGAATGAAAATGCTGCTTTATTACCGGGATGATTTAGATGGCATATGTTGTTCATTCTTTCTTTGATGCATGGCCTCTGTGGCTTGTAGCTGTCAGTCAGCTCCCATATGAGATTTCTTACTTGTAACATTTACTGCATGTTTGTTTGGTTTTAAACCTGTTATATTATTAGTATTCAGACTTTGTATCTCACACTGGTCTATTAGAGACCTACACAGACTGTTGAATGGTCATGTGGGGTTCATTGAGTCATGCACATGCGTTACATTTGGTTTTTGTGTGTCACTCATTACAGCTCAGGGTAGCATAGCATAGCTGTTTTTCCCTTCTTAACGAAGCGGCACAATAGCAAAGCAGATTCCAGGACTGAGGTCCGTAACTGGCAGACCACATCTCCATTTTAAAAAAGTGTAATTTGATTAAATCTGCTCTGTTTCAGTCCCAAATCTGTGCTGGCCGAAATGCATAAAGTGGATTAACTCTGTCACAGGATGATGGAGATTAAACTGGTAAACACAATCACTAAGTGATGCATATGGCCTTCAGGGGTGGAGTTATAGCATTATTTTAGACAGAAGAACTGGGTGAAAATATTTGGGTTTTAATAGCTGAAAGGGCACAGTGCTTGCAGGTCACATTTCCATTTCAACACTGTTGCTGATTGAGCCCATAATACCTCAAAGTCCCAATATATTTTTTCTTCTTGTAAAAATTTGCGCCTGCTAATGCAAATGATACTGCTAATGAAAGCGTTAACTTATTCAGCTGGTGTTTCTCTGGAATGATACGTCAGCATGTCTCTTGATCCCTGAAGCGATTTTCCCCCTGGGCGAGGGTGGGTAGTCATGCTCGCTCTGACGGTGAAGATACAGCCGGTTCAATGAAAGCGGGGGTGGCAGCTGGAGAAAATCCATTCCCAGAGTGAGCGTTCTGCTGAGGCAGGTATGCCGACCTTTCAGTCATCTGATAGGTCAACTCTCGGCAGCGTGCCTGGACAATCATGGCTAAACGCCAGGCCTGGTGATGCTCGTAGTAAAGCTTATCTGAGCAGCAGCCAGCTATGATCAATGGAACCCCTTGGCAGCTCATTTAAAGTACAGTATGGCACAACCACAAAACACTCACCAACAGATGCAGGTGACAGATGACGATTGGCCGTTCTGTGGAACGGATATGGATGATGAAAAGGACAGTGTTAACTCATGTGCATGGTGACCACTCAAAATCTGCCATCTCCGTGTAAGCCATGAGCAGAATGCCATTTTAATCCATTGTGCAGTTGCTTAGTCAATCACCTTTAATTGCCTCCTAATTATTGTTTGTAAATTAGTCTTGGATGACTTCAGTGCAATGAGATTTTTCTGCTTCATCTGCAGGAATTTTATGCAGACGAATTTGCCTGCACCTAGTCTTGCCTGTCCTATGAGAAAAACAATAAAATTCCTCGTTTGTAGTAAATGCTGCTGCTTGTTCCTTCTCTCAGGTGCCCACGGAGTGAGAGAGGAACCCCGGTTTGTGACAGCGCGCGCTGGAGAGAGCGTGATCCTGGGGTGTGACGTGTCCCCTCCCCTGGACGGCCAGCAGCCTCCCTATGTGGTGGAGTGGTTCAAGTTTGGAGTGCCTATTCCCTTCTTCATCAACTTTCGCTTCTACCCTCCTCATGTGGATCCAGAGTACACTGGTAAGATGTCTGTAGATGTGGCTAATACAGAGTAAAGTTATCCATGTCTAAAAGAATACAGAGACATTGTGAAAAATCTGTCTTATCTGTAACAGATTTAATTTTTTAAACTTTTGAATTAATGAGCATTTGGATGCATCTTGGGATGAATCAGGATCAAGATATTTTTAGGTGCCACGCACAGTAAATCCACGGGATACTGCCGTTTCGACAAGTTGACAGCGCTACGTAATACTTTGCAGATTTAAAGGAGTAGTTTGACATTTTTGGAAATTCTCCTTCTTGCTGACAGTGGAAAGTTCACGTTGTTCACCACACCAGGCCAAGAAATCATCTGAATTAAACAAACTAGAAGTAACATGTTAACTAGTGAGCTTCAAAGGTTCTAGTAGGTGGATATTGTTATGTTTTCTTGCTGCAGCTTCATATATACCGTACAGACATGAGATTGGTATTGATCTTCTCATCTAATTCTCAACAAAATAAAAAAAAAAGTGTTTTCACACTATTACTTTAAGCAAAACAATAATAACAGGATGTCATTTTGGACTCTTGAAGTTGTTTCCACTTGTTTGTCCTTGTTTTATTTTCCTTTAATTGTTTGTATTTGTCCTTGTATTATTTACTAGAATTAGATGATATTGGTATCAACCAGGTGAATGGTCAACCTGACCATTATTTCCCCTTTAGCAGAGTATGAAGCATGTAAATCTACCTTTGTAAGGCCATCAAATGAATGGACATAGTAATGATAAGTTAGTTCAAAAACATTACAGATTTTAGCTTTAATAGTCCTACATAACTAGATAAATTCTATATACAAATGCAGTATATGGATTTCCCTACATTGCTTCAAACCCAATTATAAGCTGAGAGCAGAGCCATTTCTGACAACCAGTTGAATACATTGCAGCGCAAATGTGTTGTGTGCATGTACCTCCCAATCCTATTTCATTGAGAAGATTGACTTGCAATTGTAGCGTGATCCAGTGTGTTTTCCCTCAGCTGTTTTAGCCTTAAGTATACAGCATGGTACAGTACAC
This sequence comes from Lepomis gibbosus, assembly GCA_029875015.1. Taxonomy (NCBI): domain Eukaryota; kingdom Metazoa; phylum Chordata; class Actinopteri; order Centrarchiformes; family Centrarchidae; genus Lepomis; species Lepomis gibbosus. The sequence goes on along the minus strand of JAPMOB010211965.1, from coordinate 30,652 downwards.
TGAAACATTCAAGTACTAAAAGAAAGACTTGGCCGCCTTTGCAAACTCTTCTGGTTCTTTAACTGCAATCCTTTCCCTTCTAACATGGCGATCAGGGCTGTGCAGGAACATATACTGCCTGTGAGTGCATAGAGGTAAATAACTGTGTCTCAGCAATTTACGACTGTATTGTACATGCATTCTTTCCTACACACTCTAGTGACGCTTCAGCACAGAGCACGTATAGTATAGAGTCAATACAGTATATTAAAAAACCTTACATTCTGTATATAAAAAGAAAAGTAATCTAATGAAAATGAAGCATGAAAATAAAGCTACAACCAACAGATTAATTAAGATATTACTTACAAGATGTATTAATAAACTGGCAACTGAGTATTATATCCTTGAAATATCTGACTCTTTTGCTTCTAAATTCTCCACTTTGTTCCCCGTAGTTGCTAAATTAGTTTTCCTGCTGTTTGGTACTGGGCAGCAAGCGCACGTGAAGGGGGGTGCGCAGGATGCAGCAGCACCCCTTATTGATAGAGAGGAACACAGTGTGCAAATGACATGTGCAGACTACATAATGGGCACTATTGTTACTAAACGACAACGTAAAATACAACAGGTTAGTGCTGAATTCAGAGGATGCTCTGGCTCATATACCAGCCTAATTTGACATCAGCAGTTGATTGCACTGTTTTGTCCCGATTATAGGAGCTACGTTGGTGTGATGCTCTTACAATAGGCCTATCTGAATAGTCTTGTACGCCCAAATCATCCACCGGCCCTCCACCCGACTAATAATTTTCGCAAATTTATCCCACCTGTACCGGTTCTTTCCAGGTGATTTCTTTATTATGTTGATGTATGAGTGTTTTCTTTAACAATTTACTTTAAAGATTTGAGAGGCTGCTGTCAGTCATTTTAAGTTTCCATAGGCGCAGTAATGTCACAGCAAATACTGTGGGACATTTATGCAGCAAAACTGTAGTTATAAACTTGACAGGACAGACAGAGGTAAGTCTGCAGAAGAAACCGAATTGTACTTTTAGCTTCTAAAATAATTTAGACGCACTAATGGAGCTCAGGACTGATCAGGAGGAGGGGCTGCTTTACTCCAAGCAGTTTCACTTATGAACTGGTCTGTGTGAGACCTTTTAGATGTGGAGAAGAACACAGAACATTAATTAACGTTAGATTCTGACTGATCCTGCCAAGTGTCAAGAAATTTAAATATGAAGTTATGCTGCTGTGCGTAAATGCACAGGTTTTCATATGCTTGTTGTGCAAGTGTGGATACGTGGAGCATTTAAGAAGATTGTGTTATCAATGTTTTTCATTCAAATAATTTTATTTATACATACATTCCATCCATCTTCATCCGCTTATCCGGAATCGGGTCGCGGGGGCAGCAGCTCCAGCAGGGGACCCCAAACTTCCCTTTCCCGAGCCACATTAGCCAGCTCTGACTGGGGGATCCCGAGGCGTTCCCAGGCCAGCGTGGCGATATAATCTCTCCACCTTGTCCTGGGTCTTGCCCGAGGCCTCCTCCCAGCTGGACGTGCCTGGAACACCTCCTTAGGGAGGCGTCCAGGAGGCATCCTTACCAGATGTCCAAACCACCTCAACGCCTCCTTTCCACGCAAAGGAGCAGCGGCTCTACTCTGAGCTCCTCGCGAATGTCTCGTGAAGTGCAGATTTCATCTATGGTTAAATACATACATCCATACATATAATTACTGAGGTCCTGACATTGGTGACCTCTTACTGAGGTCCTGACATTGGTGACCTCATAAGACCACTCTGTGTTGAAGGGAAGTGTGTAAGTGCACGCACACACACAGTCTGTCATGCCCGCATTTCTACTGTACAGCACCCCTGAGAGAAAATGTCTTCAGGTAGTGTACAGTGGTTTTTAGCTATTTTGCGGAAAACAGCTGCCTGTTGTGGCCAAAAGCAACACTATAAGAAGAGTATGATTGAACCAAAACAATGAAGTTGCGAGCCCTTACACCAAAGCAATGAACTGAAAGATGCTATAAAACTCATCGGAGCTGAATCAAACTGCAGAGTTGGATGATGCAACGCCTTTCACATTTGATCGATTGATGATACATTAAAAATAAATCATAAAATGTTGATTATAGCGGCTTTAAAATCTTATCATACATATATATTCTATATATATATGTATATATATGATGACCCTAAATATGTGTTTTTTCACATTGATCACTGCATCACACAACCTTAAAATCTTCCTCTCTTGGCTTAGACAACATGGTTCCCACTGCCTTGACACAGAATACTTGCAGCAGGAAATTGGTTCTTCTGATGTTGCTTCAGTGTCTGTATCAAGATGGCGAGCTGTCAGAACGGGGTCAGAATTATCCTTTCCTATTCTCACCAAGTACAAAACCCTGCCTGACCTGGTAATGTACTGTGAAATAAAGGCAAAGCACAGCTTGTTGAAAGGCTGGAGGATTCATTTCCCTAGTGTGAGTGTCCTAAATGTGGACATAACAGATTTGTCAGTTTGTTAATAATACTGAATTCATTGAAATTCCTCGCTGTGGGATTTTCAAGCAGGGTCATCACTGCAAAGAAAACTTAATTGCAGTAACTCACTGTCTGGGGAACCCTCCTATTTGTTTTGTAGTGGCTTCTGTAGATAATTCAGCTGCTGGATCTTTTAATTGTTTACAGTAACCTCCTGACTAGCACCAGGGTATGAACAAGCGGTGCTTTTCAAACAGCATCACACTCCACTCTGCTCACTTGGGCTTTAGTGGGCCTCTGCCATGTGGCATCAAGTCCACTGTTGAGGAATTACCAGTGAACAGATGCAACATGAATATGGCCTTTCTCATTATATAGATTAAAGTTTGTTCTGGGTATTGCATGTGCATGGTGACAGTGTGATAATGACACTGGACTGTAGTTTACGAGATGCTCTTTGTGGCCATGTGGTCTCAGAGCTCATTTGGACTATTCCCATGAATTGTTATCACTCACAGTATGAATAAAACTGGTGAATAGACTAAATGTGATATTATTCCATCAAACAGCTGCTACCAAAACAGAGTAGATTATCCATGAATACTGTACTTACAGTATGGACAAATCCAAATATTGCAGAGAAGTGCAGATTTCATCTATGGTTAAATAATTTTGTCAGGGTCAGTGAGCATTACCATTGTTCAATTTCCAGTCTTGCTAATTGTTAAAAGACCAACAGTATATTCATTTGAATAATGTAACTCAAGATTTCTCAAAGAGAAGATTTTTGTCCTCATTACAGCTGTGTATTTTCCCTGTCTAATTAACTTCTAAGTGAAAAATTGTACATATCTCCTTGCAGACTAAAGACTCTATCCTGTATAATTTTGCCAGTTTGTCCTGCAGCTATATGGAAATTACAACATTTAAAAACATCTATTTTTGTGCCCACTCAAGCAATGACGCAATCAATAATTTAGATGTGCAGCTTGTGAAATTTTAGTGTCAGATCATTCCACTGTGGGACAAGCTGTTGGAAAACTAAATCATATCTCTTAGCTCCAGCTTTAGCTGAACAAAATGAATATATATAAGACAGTATCTAGGGTTGGGCAATCGTTGAACATACAGGATAAAATTTTGTGGCTTTGTTATTAGAAATGAGTTGCTAGCAAAGTAGCAAATTAGCTACTAAGACATTTTTCACAGCAGACATCTTATTGTATCATAGCAGGAAAATGCAGAGCTGTAATTAAGAAGCCGCATGGGGAAAAAACATCTAGCCTCCTAGTTGTACCATATTTAAAGCTAAAGTATTTCCCACTTGACAAAAGAATGACAAAAGTCAACAAACCAGTGGAGGGATAGCTGCAAAACCTTTACCACTTCATCACTATCTAAATAAAATCCTATTTTACTTTAGTCACACTATATTAGCGAATTAAATATGTACTTTATGCACAATGTATTTGTATCTGGTTACAGTTGTAAATAAAAACTAGAACTGCAAGCAGTTGTAAGCCCCCTGGCACCAGCTGCGGCTGGGGGGGCCCACAGAGAATAAATGACCAGAGTTTGAAATGTAATGGACTTGCGATTACGGCTGTATAAAATGAATGGATGTCTATGGGAGCGTTATGTGACATACAATCAATAGCCCCAACTAGAGGCTGAGTTACACCAAATTTTGCACAGGCCCTCAGGGGGGTGTCCCACATAAGTGCTCCAAGTTTGGTGTTGATTGGCCATTCCAAAGTGAACATATGACATCAGGTCCTGTTACTAGCATTTTGCGGAAACAATTGTTAGCCTATAATTGGAACATTTTTTCAGGTATCAATCTGGGGAGCACAACCCTCGATCAGCTTCGGCCAGAGATGGTCCGTGCCAGTTTTGGTGCCGATCCGTCTTGCGCTTTCGGAGAAGTTATTAAAAATAGGTTTTTCAGTTTTCACCATTTAGCGAAATGAAAACGTTATGGCACATGGCGTGTCCTATAACATACGATTCAGCAGTATCCCGCAAACATGGAAACATAATGTTTTTGAATGTGCAATGCAGTGGTGTGTAGTTATGAGGCAAAATGTTCGTTGGTTCAACTCACATTCAAATGAATGGGATTTTCTGATCTGATTATAGCACCACCTTTAGGCCGAATTGAACGAAATTTTTCCATTGACCCAAATTTGGTGTCAATCAGACTTGAGGTACTGGAGATATAAAATGCATTTAAGTCAATGGGATTTTTTTTAGGTTTTTCAGTTTTCGTGATTTTGCGGGAAAAAAAGGGTCTAGGCGGAAATGGGCGTGGCCTGAGAGATTCAGCTAGATCCCCTGAATGTGTGGATATAAGGTTTTTCATATCCGCCTTCGTAGGTGGGAGTTCCAAGCCCAAAAGCTTTGAACTTGCTTATAGCACCCAATAGAGGTAGAAGTGTGCGATTTCTTGTGCCTGAGGCACTTGCAGGGGTTTGTACCTACCCTGTGAGTTTCGCATCCCTAGCAGTTACCGTCTAGGCTGCAGTATTGGAATTAGCAAAAGAAGAATATCAATAAAAATCGTAACGATTACAATAGGGTTCCCAGTCGCTTCGCGGTACTGGGAACCATGATGCCTTACATTCGCGGGTTCCCAGCCCACTTTGGGCTTGGACCCCTAAATACCTAATTTAGGCTATTTTATCTGGTGTGACTACAAGGTTAGCTATGCTTTTTCCATCTCACACTCTCAAGTTGGTCATAACGGGAGACTGACCTGTTTCTATATGATCCTGCCATATAGAAAGTAGGGATTGATTTTGAACACAGTGGACGTGGACGTGGATACAGTGCTGTTAACTCTGTTTACAGCAGCACCCTCTCACTTTTTGACAAATGGGAGCTGAGGTTTATCTTTACCCTTCACGCCATCACGCCATCACCCACCCCACTCAGCACTTCAGCGCTCAGGCAAAAATAGACCTGACTTTTTAAAGACAAGCTACCTTTTTACTACAAGACTGCAGCCCCTGCTCTCCTCTCTTCCTCTTTGTTGTATTGATTTTCTTCATCAGTTTTCTACCCCAACTATGGCAGCAATCCCAGGATTGGGGTATCTATCCATACAGTGCTGGTAGAGCAATTCAGTCGCCCCACAGAGTCAATATATGTGCCTGACACTGAAGTAACAGGAAACAGTGCATACAGTACATCTACACATCAAAGTTTGGCAAAATGCTCCATCTGAAAACACTCGTCAGACAGAGCAGAAGCGAATGTTTTAGTCTGTTGGGTTGTCAGAGGCAGCCATGTGAGCAGCGGGCTGGAGTCTTGAAGACAGACAGCTTAGCAGCTGAAGATTTCACCGTGCCTGGTTTCCTGAACTTCTTACGTCCCTTGAGATTTCCTCTTTTTAGAATTCCAATTTATCCTCAGCCTTGAAGAAAAAAGGAGGCGGCGAAGGAGAAGTTTTATAAGAAATAGATGGTTTCTATGTGGTGGGAGGCTGGTATTTTTCCACAGTGAGACCAGATACTTTATTTTAATTCAACTTAAGGTATGGCTCCTAGGTAGTTTTATGCATGAATCTTAATACTGGAAGGTAGCTGGTTTGTTTTCAAGACAAAATTATGATTAAATATTGTTACGTTTAATTGGTTAAAGGAATAATTTGAGCATACATTATTTGTTTTTTTTTCGCTGACAGTTATCACACTCATGTCTGTCTGTTACATATGAAGCTATATCCAGGAGACTGGATATAACACTATTTTAGTGTAGCATAAAGACTAGAAGTTGGGAGAACAGCAAGCCTGGGTCTGTCAAAAGGTAACAAAATCAACTAAAACTCACTAATTAACATATTCTATCTCCTTAAGGAAAGGCACTAATAGTCCTGCACATAAACCCCTGTAAATCCAAAAGTTGATGATTTTACATCAGTTTTTGTATAGCTTGAACAAAGCTATTAGAGCAAGAGCCAGGCTAGCTGTTTTCCTCTGCATTCAGTTTTTGTTAAGCTAATTTTAAGCTAACCATCATCGTTAAGTTTTTCTACAGATTAAACAAACAAGATACAGTATAATATTATTGTGTTGTTGAATTAGCTTTAGAGGTGCTGGAAGGTAAATTCTCTTACCTTTGGACAGAGGCAGCCTAGCTGTCCCCCCTTTTCCAGCCTTAAGCCTATAGCTAACCATCTCCTAGCTTCACAGACATGAGAGTGGGATCGATCTTCTTATCTAACTCTTGGCAAAAAAAAGCAAACAAAATGTCAAATCTATTCTTTTAAATTTAAAGACAGAATTATTTTACTTTTAACCCTGTGAGTTTGGGTAGAATCTAGAGACTGGATGCACTTTATATCCGACTGTGTTTCCTCCAACAGTCCAAAGGAAGTCAGCCAGATCGAAGGCTCTAAATTGCCCATGGGTATGACTGTATAGTAAGTGTTTGCGATTGTCTGTCTCTGTTAACTCTGTGAGAGACTGGAAACCTGTCCAGGGTGTTTTCCTGCCTTCCATCCAGTGCTTGGAAAGGCTCCAGACTGTTGTAGTCTCTGAACACGAATAAGCAGATAAAGAAAAAATATTAAAGAATTAATTTGTTTGTCACACTCAACTTGAACTTATAAATCAGGCTCCAAAATAGGCTTGTGTTTATTTTAATAACTTGTAATTCAAAGTCTAAATTTATGGATTCCTTGCAGAGAATAGGAAAATAAGAGAAACAGAGATTCTTATAATGTTGCACTAATAATAATCCTAATGATGCAGTGTAGTCGCTGGAAAAACAAATTTTACCTTTTTAATCTCACACAATGGCTGTATTTTTAGCATTTATTGCCCGCTCAAAAATATAACACCATGACTTGGAGGCTGCTTTTGATGCAAAAGGAAGTCTTTTTCATGCTGCAAGAAAAAAAGGTTGAAGTAAAGCACTTAACCTCCAACTGCTATGATGGATCTTTGTGGTGACCAGCAATGCAACTACGTGTGAGTTTAAGTGGAGAAGCCAATCATTGCTGGGAAAAAGAGCATACAGGTGCTTTTAAAAGGCAAAAAAGACACAGTGTTGAAGTGGTCATCATTCTGGTGTTTTTTTGTCCTATCTGTTTCCAGGTAGAGCCTCTCTGCATGGGAAAGCCTCCCTACAGATTGACCCAGTGCGCTCCGAGGACCAGGGCTGGTATGAGTGCAGGGTCCTGATGTTGGAGCAACAGTACGACACCTTCCACAACGGCAGCTGGGTGCACCTCACAGTCAATGGTGAGTCACCTGACCACCGTGCCAGCTCCATGACCTGGGAACATATGTTTGTGGGTGTGAATGAAAAAAAAATTGAAAACCTGTGTCATACTGCTGTTGGAAAGATCTGGCATCTTTTACATGGATGGTAAATGTAGTCCATTGAGTTCTCCATCTCTAAATAAGTAGTAAATAATATGGTCGGCTGTTGGCACGCCTAAGAGTGGACACGGAAACACAACCGGGGTAATAAAAGTAACAGTCTAATTGCAAAAGGTGCTGTAGGTAAAGTGGTTGGCAAGGCTGGGGCTGGCAGGTGGCAGGAAGGCTGGTGGTAGAGTGGTCCGGCTAGCAATAGCAGTAGTGAGGAAGACAGTGTGGTGAGATCTGTTGTGTACACGAGAATCAAGGTGCACAGAAAAAACACACATTAGAACAGGTCACTGGAAGTACGACAAAATACATGTAAGTAGACACGTCAAGTTAAGGAGACCAAGGGTACTGTACCACATAAGGTTAGGGAAAATGTGGTAATGACCAGTAGAAAGCAAGGACGATTTAACCAGGTGAATGATAAAATGATCGAAGTCAGGTGTGCTTCTCTATGAGGGTTGAGTTCAAGGCACCACCGTTTCCATTGAATAAACGTTTTGCTACATTTTGTCGGTGCTGAACTTGGCCCAGGTGCCCTGAATATAGCCACACCTATACACTATACACCAACACAGACAAGGGAGAGAGGGAAACGTTTTTGGCCAAAACATAGCAGTAGTTGACAAAAACACTCACATAATGGCCATCTGCCCCCTTGACCCTGCTGGTTTTGGTTGTCTTTCCCAGTTTATCTTCTGAATCCTGAAGAAGATCTCCAGCACATCTCTGTCATCCAACAAAAAAAAGCCTACTCTGAAATTCACTGCAGCAGATTGATTCACTTTCTGTTTGTGTCGGAGGGCAATTTGAGCAAATGCACCGCCGGCCAGTGTTTGCTCTTGGCAGTCCAGGTTGTGGACAGTCCCTGCCAGGGCCATATCCTAATGCACGGCAGTGACTACAGCTCAAATAAAGGCTCAAATATATATGGCTGAATATCAGAATCAGCCTAAACACTGTTAAAGCTATTTTCGTCTATAAAATCCTCTGCTCCAATATTTTGGGATGCCATTTTTGTTGTTGGATATGTAGCTAGTTTGCAATACGAGCAAAGAGAGCAACATCCAGAGCATGCCCCCTGGCTTCCCTAGAGGTGGAAGCTGGAAAGCCAAGCTGAAACAGCTTGTAGTTCTTCCGTGCCACCAGCTCTGTGACTGTCACTTCAAATGATGGTGCCGGATACTGAAAAAATATTTGGAGAACTCAGCTTTTCTGTCAGTATAGCGCACAGTTAAGAATTTAGTGCTTCAATGGACTGCGTTTACCATCAACTCTGATTGGACATCCAAATAAAATGCGCTGAATTGTCCCTTTAAGCTTCATATGTAATGAACTGGTGTTTTCTAGAGACATTTTCGCCACCATGTCGCGATCCTGTCAAGGTCAAATGTACAAGCACAGCACTAGTGTTCTATCTACACACCTGGTGATAATCATGTAATAACGCCAGAGTGGAGCTGTCCATTTAAGGGCCTTTAGCTAAATCTATTTCAGCCATTACATCATTACATTGTTTTAACTTTCTTGTCTTCCAACCACTTGAAGAGCTTTACAATACATGTCACATTCACCCTATTCACCCACACATTCAGACACCGAAAGTGGATACCATGCAAGGTTTCAACTGCTGACCAGAAGGAGACAATCCCTCACTCATATATTCACATTCCAGTGGCAAAGCCATCAGGAGCAATTTTGGGGTCCAGTATCTTGCCCGAGGACACTTTAACATGTAGACTGGGGGAAGCAGCTTCTGCTCTACGTCTAAGCCACAGCTGGCCCAGACATATAGGCTGAAAACCTTTTAGGCATGTTTTTTTACATCTAGTTTTTAGTTTTAGTTTTAGTTAACAGTTAATATGTTTTTTTAAAAAATCTGCTTTTGCATGTCAGGACAATGTCTTGTTTAATATTTCGTGAAAGTTTTATGTCAAACGATGATGATGATTAATCAATTGATCGGTTGACAAAAAAGTAATCTGATTAACTATTTTAATGATTTATTATTTATTATTTATAATGATCATTTCAAAAAACATTTAGTGGTGCCTGCTTCTAAATTGCTAAATTCTAGTTAATTGAATACCTGTGGGGTTCAGACTGTCACTTGGATAAAACAAGAAATTTGAAGACCCCACTGGGAAGACTTTTTTCACAATTTCCTGACGTTTTATATAGAAAAATATATAATTAGTTCATTATTTTACTCCCCTTTGTGTTAAATATGTACACTTAACAGATATTTTAAATCTACTATCTACTCCCCTGTGCTGAACATAAAAAGTGAATCGACTGATTTGAAAGGGCATTCTGATTGATTTTGGTGAGTAAACTCATCTTGTACTTGCTTGACTTTGATGATAGTGGCACAAATTTGAATGCACTCCATTTCTTTGGTTGAGTACAATTAGGGATGTGCGGATCGAAACTAAAGTATCTATATTTCTGATACCAATGTTTCCTGCTCTAGGATCGATACTCATGCAAAAGGATCGATATCTAAACGCAATCATTTGGAGTGAGTGTGTGTTTTATCATAAGTATCTTACTGTCACCAGGATGGTCTATTATAATCGGTTTATAGGAACTACTTCTCCTTCCGCCTGTCAAAGTCATGCTTGTGCTACAGCTCTTTGACGGAGCTTCTTTGAAGTGAGCCGCTGCAGCCCTTTACATTTCCCACGATTGAATACTGACTATGGCTGACTGCAAAATTTTAGCTGTGAAGCTAAAGCTGTATTTTAGCTGTGAAGGTAATAATGATGCTGTGTGTAGTGTGTGTGCAAAAACAGTGAAATACTTTGGCAACACCACAAACTTCGCTAAACATTTGAGATTAAGTCACAGTAATCATGATTATGTTATGAAGAGGCAGTTCTGAGCAGGAGATTTTTATTATAATTAAAGAATATGACAGTAGTTTCATGTCTTGTCATGATGCAGCTATTATTTAGAATTGTTAAGTCTACAGCCTACTCTTCCGCATAAATACAGAAACGGGAGGGGAGGGGGAGGTCACAATAAACAAAATAAAATATGTAAAACTTATCGGTATCAGTATTGGCAATACCAGCCTGGGTATTACTTGGTATCGTATAGGAATTAAGTGGTATCGCACATCACTAAGCACAATATCCTCTTTTCTTTTTCAGGTAAAAATAAAATAAAGAAAAAGAAACACTAATCATAAGTTGCAGCCCTACAAACAGCCCTTCAGTCACACAGTTTTTTCTGACCTTTTGAAGCGTTGACTCCCTGGTCCAGTTATCTGTTACTGATGGTTTATGGCTGAATGAGTGACTGCTAGAACTGTTTCAGATGAATCCTGCAGCTCCTTTTCAAAAGGCCCTGGGTAAAAAGGGATGATAGGCTGATTAGAGGGGAATTGATTGTGGCCTGTTTAAGGCGGTTCCGGCAGGGGTTTTGTCAGTGATAGTCTGAAAGCTATCAAACTGATGATCAGGCGGAAAAAAAATCTGCACCTTTGCGTTTCCCAGGAATGCCCCAGTGGCTTAGAGAATCCTATGTGAAATGTGTCTTCAGCAGCGCACCAGAGACTACAGAGGCAATGATGCCTTTGTGTTGTTTTTTTGAAGCCCTGTATCTGTTTCATGTGAGGAATGCTTTTTAGACAGATATTATATTAAGCTGCTTCATATGTTTTGCTGTAGATGTAATTGATTGAATGCTGTTTGCAGGTGCATGATTCAGCAAAGGTGGCAGTAAAGTAAATGCAGCAAATTCATGCAGTATTATTGCATTCCTTGTATTTCTTAGTTAGCTTTTCCTTAACTGGTTAATATGAATGGGTCAGTATCTCCTAAACAGGCATTTGGGGGAAAAAAGTTCAAGCCAAAAAGTGGTGATTTTCTTCACAGGTCTCTAACTTCAGAGCTATAATCCTCTGTGTTGTTAGAGCGAGACTTTCCCAGCAAAGTACTGTCAAGCTCATTCACATGTATATTTTTGGCGCTTATGAGTGCTGTGAAACTCATGCATATTCGATTCGATCATGCATATGTTTTACAATGGTATTTGAATAATGTTTACAACGCGCTGTATGCGAAATACTGTGTAAAGAACCATTTATAAAGTCCATTGCGTTGCATAATCACTTTGGAATGAAAAATGCTGATCTGTATAAATGCTTATTATCAATGCAGAACATAATGTTTTCTTTTGTGTGTATTTGTGTGTCGGGTGTGTTAGCACACCACAACATTGCAAATTACTTTCTGCACTGTGTTCTATGTATAGCGCTTTACATCAACATTGACATGAGAGCGTCTCTTTGTGTGTGTTTGCATGCGGCTAAATGAGATCTCTGTGTGCTGTTTGAAGTTGTAGTTGAAGAGTGAATACGTCATACTCTGCTGTCACCTGCACACTTTCTTGATGTTTGGAGTTTGTCAACGTCCGTGTGTGTGTGTGTGTGTGTGTGTATCAATGTTTTGTTGTGTAGGCATACTGCATCTCTGTAGCTTGCCTCATCAGTATTCACTCTTAACTTCAACTGCTCGCTCCCTCCCTCTTCTGCTGCTCTCCACTCCTGTCAGGCCTTTCAACAGAAATTGAGCTCTTTGGGCTGTAGCAGAACTAACAATATCACTGAATGTCACATGTATTTGGCATATTAAGTGATGACATTTTACATGACCTCATGTATGTAATGTGCAGCTATAAGGACACAGCAAGCCTGAACTACACCCACGCATATGTGCTTAGGTTAGATGTGTTTAACTGGTACAAATATTTAGTTTTTCTGAGGCTGTCATTTGAATTAAAAGACAGAGATTCATTGCAATACCAAAAGCAGCAGAGACTGGGTATCCAAATAGTGAATTCAAATGAAGACTTTATGCTACTGTTGTCCTCTAAATGGGTGTCTGTGAGGAAAGCAGGTGCCATTTTCGTCTGGCCTCCACACGGACACTAAGGGCACCCATTTCCTTTGGCTGTTGGTATTTGCATACACTCCTCCTTGGGTTCCTGTTTGCTAGCCTTAACTTCCTGCCAAGCGGACAGGGAATTCGTGCCCACTCAGTGGCAGGTGTCAGATGGCAAGGCCTTGTGCCCGAAAAAGACACTGAGGCCACTCTCTCTCTTTGCCCTCCCTCCCTTCTTCTGCTCCTCTCCTCTCTAGTCTTGTCCCGTGTCCTCCCCTTCTCTGTACTTCTCAAGCTTCAGCAAGCTTTTCAGAGATCTAATAATGAGCTACACCAGTATTTTCACATGATTATCAGTTAACCATCTACATTGAAACATTAAAACAGACCCTGCCACTGTGTCACTGGGTTACTGATGGGCTGGCATTTAGGTGGTTGACATAACTGGGGCCCAAATGCCAGCTCATCTGTCCACCAGCTCCATATATTCCCCATGAGTTCCTGCCCTTGTCAGTCACTAATGGGCACATTGTGGCTACAAGTAGAGCTCATGTGAAAAATCATCCTCAGGCCCATTTGAACAAAACAAAAACAATTATTTCTAGCATTATGCCAGCTTTCACGTTTTTCTGTTTGTTGACACTAAATGTAATATCCTGGAGGCCATGCCCACCTCCAGTTCTCCTGTCCCAAATTTCACCTATTCTCATGTGGTCACCCTAATTCAGACAGTCAGATAAAATGGTGGACAGCATATTTAGTGCACTATATTTGAAAGAGTGGGGAATTTTTGCCGAATTACCGACTTGTAAGCAGCATTCACACTAACTTCCAAGTCGTACTTGTGAAAACTTTTCAGATATATCCGACTTGGCACTGACTTATACAGAACAAATATGGATGTCTCACATCAGCCAATGGTCACCGTTTAATGTAATTGGATATCCAGACAGAGCCCATTTTCAATGCAGAGTGAGGATGAATATAAACATTTGTTGTTGGCGTTGTCAGTGGAACAGTGAAGTTAGATGGCAAACTGAATGGTTGCCGTCCGTGGCTTCCATGTTTTCCATGTCTGTCCGCCAAGTAATGGCAAAACACAACAATATTGTGAAGTCGTAAGAGCTATGTAGCACATGAGTGTGGCAGTGAGACCCTCTTTTTCTTCCCTTAATGAGTATGCTGACATAAGAAGAGGAAAGTGCCTCTTTCTTCTCTTTGCAACAGTTTAGACTGAAACAAATGTTAACCGTTTGATGCTCATGACATAAAATCAATGAAAACTTTGTACTCTATGCAGCTGTATTCTCTCAGGAGTAGAGACGAGAAAAGAAAGACCAAGCAAGGGAATAAAATCATGAGTTAGTGACCAACTAACAGCGCATCTGAACCTTCAAAGAAGAAGCCGAGCTCTGTGTCTGAGCATCCAGGCCATCTGCTGATGTGCCGTGTGGTCTACAAAGAAGAACAGTGGGAGTGCAGCATCTTCAAGCATCTTTTAATGTATATAATTGATGAAGAGCTGCAGTAAGTAGGGCGAGAATGTGATGCTCAACTTACGTTTTTTGTAGAGCAACTCCCACGTTTCCCAGCCATAGTGACACTTCATCTGTGATGAGCTGTACCTGATGGCGTGAAACAACTCCCAGGTTGACCAATGTACCTACTGTTGTCACCACCATGTGCACCACCTATTTCCTGTCAACTGATGCTTGTACCCTTGGGAAAAATCTGAATTTGGATTAGAATTAATAACAGCACTTTACTCAGTTTACTCAGATCCCTTAGTTAAATAAAAGTTCCACAGTGTAAACATACTCCATTACAAGTAGATGTCCTGCATTTAAACTTCTGCTTATTTAAAGTAAATGTGAATTTAATTTGATATAGTTTAAATTTTACATTAATAATGCTGATGCATTAATGTGTAAGCAGCATTTTACTGTTGTAGCACATCGAGGTGGATGTAGTTTGAAATACTACGGTCAAGTCGTTTACTGCAGTGGTTCCTAACCTGAGAGATCGGGCCCATTTAAGGGACACAAGATAAATCTGAGGGGTTGTGAGGTAATTAATGGGAGAAAAAAGAAGTAAAGCCAAAGTTCTGCAACAGAAATTTTGATTAATTTCTCAGACTTTTCTCTAATTGCTGCTTTTTTTGAAATATTTTTTTTTGATAATTTACATCTACTGTTACAGAAAATGTAAAACGTTTAGAAAGGATACGTTTCATTGGTGGTACAGCTAACAATTCATAGAAATCTGAAATGGGACAGGGGGCTCCAACTTAACAAAATCAAGAATATTGGGATGGGGTGGTGTAATCCGTCACAATGCTTGTATTTTGTAAGCTTATCATGTTTTTTGAGGGGGAAACAGAAAAGTAACTTGCTGTCAAATAAATGTAATGGAGTAGAAGTATCATGTAGCGGAAAATTGATATACTCAAGTAAAATACAGTACAAGTTCCCTTAAAATTGTACTTAAGCACAGCACTTAAATTAAAAATATTTACATTTGCATTCCACCACTGAGCACTTCCATGTAAAGCCTTGAATATACTCTGGAGTGGACGCGCACACAGACAGCTGCGGACACCACAGATGCAGACTATTCTGTTTTCTACTTTCTGGTGTCAGATTGGCAAACTCGTTCAACACATGAGCAGTAGATCAGTTGGTCCCCTTGGTAGCATAGTCGATGCACAGAGGGGTCTGAGAGCTCACAAAAAACGGAAGGCACATGGACGTCCGCGTATAATCCTTGCTATAGAGATGTAAATATAGGCAGTACAGACTCAGAGATTAAATAATTACGATTTGTCAGATCTACCAATGAGAATCAATAAATTGAAGCAACTCTACAAGGTTTCCTCTTCATAACTAAAATGATGCATCATGATCTGTGTAATGTAGCTGTTGACCCATCAACTACATGAGCAAGAGATACGTACGTAAACTAGTCAGTGATTTCGTTAGAGTCTCCATTAATCTATTGTAACATATAATGTAATAAGCGTTAGCAAGTGAGAGGGCAGTATGGACAGGCAGATGTCTAAATGTGCTAATTGGCCGATTTGTTTACTCCATGCCAGGTGCTTGTGTGCAGTCTAAAGCATGGCAGCACTCCCAGCGGCATGCAGTGACCCACTTGTTTGGCTGCACCTTTTTTCTCTTTAACTAAACACAGCACCACTATTTATAATCAAAATATTATGTTGAAACACTGAAAGCAGCTGGCGGAGGAAACTACAGTTTATTGGCCTGCAGTAGGTGATGAAGAGCTCCCTTGTGGCTGTAAGCGAAGCTCAGAAACATCAGGTGGAAATGCAGTGATGTCACTGTCTTTAGGTTTTCTGACTGTTTCAGAAAACTGTGGCATCACCTGCAGTTGAGAGCATCTTCTGTCCAAAAGTATTGTTCTTCTGACAGATTTTCTAAGAGGCCATCCTCTCTCATCCCTCAAATGTACAATTGTTCCACGTGTACTGGGAATGGGCCAGAACCATTGGATGTGTTAAGAGAGCGGAATGCTGCCAGTCAGCCTTGTTGCCAATTTTTCCCACCTTCCAACTATCGTACAATATCTTCTGTGGCCAAAAGACCATTTTCTCATAGACCAGTCTGTAAAATGTGTATTTGTAAAGCATAGCAGTTTTAACCTAGAGCCCAGAAAACCTTTTTTTATTTGCAAGATTTCATCCTAGTGTAAAGTCTGTGTTCCGAGCGGGACAACGTGAGCAAATAGTTGCCAAATTTGTAATCTAGTTCTTATAATATATCCATGGTCAGAATAAAGTATTTTGTCAGAATATGTGATTATTAAGTAAGAAATAAGTCATATGTGTGCTTACGGATTTTTACCCATTTTAACAGCAGAAGAAAGAGAAGCGTTGATAAATTGAATTCAAAAGTCGTACATTAGAATAAAACAGGGTCAAGAGTCAACAGCCCTGCTAACGGCTCTATTAGGCGATTGAGTGAATGCTAACAAAAGTATTCTAACATGCTCACAATGATAAAGCCAACATGTGCATGTTTAGGCAGGTATAATGTTTACCATATTCACCATCTTAGTTAGCATGCTAGCATGCTAAAATTAGCAACTGTCTTAATTAACAAACCGGATGATACCACTTGATGAAAATGTTGAATGACCCCAAAGTCATTAGGATTAATAATTTTGGAACAATGAATATGTACGCAAAATCCCACTGCCAATCTGTAGATTTCAGGAGGTCATATGCGTCAGTATTCTCTGGGGTCCATGAATGTCTGTACATCATTCAATATTGCAAGCCATTTACTAAGATATGTCAGTTTGGACCAAGGTGGTGGACAGACCAACACCTCCATTTGTAGAGCTGCAAGCACGGCAAAAAATATATGCAAACAATTACATTTTCAAGGTTTTGTACAGAATCCAGAAATCCCAAACTGGAGACATCACTAGACAGTTTAATGACTGATGTTTCACATTTTATGACATAATTTTCTCTTTCTCCACAGCCCCACCTTCATTTACAGCGACGCCGCCACAATATGTGGAGGCGAAGGAAGGGGGAAGCACTCTGCTTAGCTGCTCTGCCCAGGGAAATCCAAAACCAATGATCAGCTGGCTGAGGGAGGGGGAGGAGCTCGCAACCAACGCCAAGTATTCAGTAAGAATGATAATGAATAATGAGCATAATTCAGATTTATGATGTGTACAAATATAGAAGCAGGGTTTGTGCACAGATGGTGTCATCCACTGAGCCCATCTGTACTGGAAGTATGTTATGGGCTTTATCTCAGTCAGGCTAATATCAGTTTGTTTTGTTGTTGTGCTGCAAAGAAAAAATCACACTTTTGTGAGAACATCTCTGTCAAGGGCTTCAGTCTGATAGGTGCTGAGGCTTTAGCTTAGTAGGCCAAAAAACAAAAAAAAATGTGCAGTAGGGATTTAACTTTCTATTTGAGTATGTATTTGAGTATCTGTGAGAGTTGCGGACCTTTGACTGATTAATGGTGACAGTCAATGATTGTAGTGACAAGACTGTCAGTCAGGCTCTTCAGACTCGCTTCTCGGTAAAAATTAACTCCACCTTGAATCACTATAACAATGTTAAGAACAGCAACTGGCATCACACCTCACATTTCTGAGGCCTCTTTGTTGTCTGGTGATGCGTGATATTTATTCCTGTGGATAAATTCCCAAAAGTCAACAGTCTGATTTCACGACAAGATATTTCTGGCACAGCCTCAGTGTGGTTTAATAGCAGCGAAATGTCTGAGCTACTTAAACCGTCAACAGTAAACATCAGGTTTGTGCTGTTGCTTGCACAGAATCAAAGACTAATAACTGGAGGGAGTACTTAAATTCAACAAGTTCACATAGGTACTTGGGCGATTGTCAGGAGCCATTCTTACAACAGTAGAAATTAGAAGTAGGCGAGGGAGGTCAAGGTAAATTAAATCACAGTGGCTCATTACAAAATGAACTGCTGGAATGCTTTGAACATAACAGGTTGTTGATTATGCATAACAAGTACAGGAGCATTGAAGGGCATTTTATATACTGCTTGTAATTGTTTTTGGAACATATTGAGAGGTGGATGCCTCCTTCCTTTTTATGCATGCCTTCACATTCTCATATGTCAGTGATACTGCAGTCTGCTGCAGGCGCTATCAACTCTTTACAGCTGCCTGTGTGATACAGGAAGTGACAGGAGCAGACATGAGTGTCTGTTAAGGGGCCTATTCCTCTTTCTCTTTCATTTTACCCTTTTTGCTTCACCATCTTTCCCTCCAGTCAGTTCTTTTTATTACCATTCCCTTAGTAAACGATCATTCTGATGCATTATTAATCTCCTTCTTCTGCATCAATATTACATTAGTCCTAATATGAATGTTACACAAAAAAATGAAAATCGTTAGTGAGAGCCAAACGGCACACATCTCTAGCTTCACCGTTAAATAAAAAGCAGTGCATTTATCAGGGTTCTTCATCCATTTGGCTGTTCAAGTATACAAGTGAAAACATCAAACTTGAGTAAGCTCCTTCTTGTGGTGAAAAGAGAGCATGTGAGCGAGCGAGCATGAGGGTATATTTGCTCACCCACATGCTCAGATCCATGGAGACGCCATGGAGAAAGGCAGGAATTTGACAGATAGGGTTAGAGAGTTCCTCCTCCCACCTCGTTCTCCTCTCTTTACATTACTTTATTACTTTACTTATTTGCACAGGGGAAAAAAGATCCACCAACAAAGATACTAAACAAAACAGTTGTGCAGGAAAGGACAGAAACCTAGGGTGGGATTATAAGGGTCTTCTCCAAAGTACACTCAAATCACAAGCAAAGAAAAAGTGAGCAGGATAAAAACAGCAGCCTCTCTGGATGTGTCAGTGAAGTGCATGTGACAGAAATTGAGATTCTGACTTCATCTCACCTTACTCACCTACCTCACCTTACCTCTACTGCTTCTTTTTTTCTCTGCCCCCCTTTTCCCCTCATCTGCAGCAGACTTCCTCCACCTCAGTCCTCCTTTTTCTTTAATCTTCTCCCCCTCACCTTGGATTGAGTCCAGCACAGAAAGTATTGGAATGGACTGATGACCATTACATATCACCAGATCCTGTTAACTTTACTGTTGTAAGCAGTTTGCTACAATCACTACAGCATGTACTGTCTGTTCTGTAGGAGTGTGATGATTTGATCCAGGGATATATTCAGTGCAACATAACATCCCAGGATTAAAAAAGAGGTGTTCAGACAGAACACGAGGTGAATTCTAAAGGAGTCGTGATTGCAAGTTAATGGTAATGTGCCAAATGGTAGACATGAACTCGCCCAGGGTGAATGCGTAAGTTGAAACTAAAAAAAATATATTATGCAAATGTGTGTAGTATTTTGCAAAAAACATTACAACAGAAAAGCAATGCAGTGGTGGGATAGGAAGTTGTCTTTAGCCTACCTGCTGTTGAAATTTGTCTGTGAGGGGGAAGATTATTATTGCTTTCTGTAACCCCTAGCCTCCAGGATAAAAGACAGAAACAAAAATAAAGTGCTACTTGGCACAATGTCATGTAAACTGTTGGAGAAAGTGCAGGTTGCTTATTTATTCATGTTTGCTAATGAGCGTTGACACAGCAACGTGATATGTTCATTTCCATGAGGCAAAAATCCGTCTGAACAAAACTATTCCATTTTACCTTTACAGCTTTGCATTTATGGATTGTTTATGAGAGTCAACAGCAATCAAACACATGATAATTCAGCGAGAGGCTTTTATTTTTAAACCATAACATGAGCCGCAAGTGACAGCTCAGTAAAAATTACTGGTTTGTGAAGGAGGCTGAACAGAAAATCTGCCAAATCAGCCAGACTGTAGTCAGCACAAGCATTGAATTGAGACAATTTTAATCAGTTTTAACTTCCAACTTTTTAAATCAATACAAATGGCTTCCATTGAATCAGTGCCTCACAACACATCAGTGTTTAGTTTACACTTCTAGGTCTCAGCACATCACACGTCATATGTTACAGCAGTGATGCACCAAGTGTTATCTTGTGATAGACAATCTGAGCTATGATGATTCCGTTTGCAAACAGACTGACAGAAGTTGTTGCTCAGGCTGATCTATTAGTAGCATCTCTTGGCTATAAAACATTTGAAAGACAGATGAATAGGAATAATTCTGCAGGCATAGCAGATTCCCCCCTCAGCTGCATGAATGGACAGACTACAGCTGTGTGTGACTTGAATGGACACAGCGTCTCGCAACCTGTTGCATAATTTATAAGGGTGTTTCTATTAGGTTTGGTTAATGTGTTTCTTCACCACTTATTGGTTCTCATCAATGGCTGTACACAGGGACACGCAGCAACACTGAGTTAGACGTTTCCAAGGTTACAAGATGCAGGAATCAGAACTGGAGTTAATTAAAGCATGACCCATTCATGACTTTTAAATGTTTGATGTATTTTATTTGGAGACAACTTACTTCAAGAGTGGGGCAGTAAATTTACTATTTTATGTCACATAGCTTCTACTGTACTACATTTCAGAGGGAAATATTGTTCTTTTTACTGCACTAAATTTGACAGTAATTAATATTTTACTAAAAAAACATATGAAGAGCTTATACAATCAGATTTTATAGATCAAGCAACCCAACAGTAAATAAAATCTGAGCCACATTAATGAAAAAATGAAATATATATGTATATACGAAGTATATAAATTATTTTAATGTGTCTACTTGTTTAAAATCCATTTTTCAAGCAAAAATTCCTAACCTTTTACGGTTTCATCTTCTCATATTGCCACTTTTCCTTGTTTTACACTAAACAATTAACTGAATATTCAAGAAAAGAAAATAATGATGCTGTTTCTCACATTATTTTAATATTTTGCGTCAGAGATTAAATGTTTATCTGTTTCTGCTGCGTGTAACCACAGGTACATGATGGCAGTCTAACAATCCTTGGCATCACTAGAGATGACAGAGGGGCGTACACATGCCGAGCCTACAGTGACCAGGGAGAAGTGCTACACACCACCCGTCTGCTGGTTCAAGGTATTGTATCCTTACATTAAGCATCCTGTAGTGTAGCAGACTGCTAGATGTAAGAGTTTGTTTGTAACTGTTGTTGACAAATACATTTGCACTAGATTTTGAAATGAAAAAACGTGCTTCCAACCCTTTTTACCTGCAGCCAAATATTGCATTTGCATTGCTAAAATAGGTTACGTTTCATTATTTATACTTGAGAGCATTTACAGTAGTAGCATTTAAAAGCAAAGCCATGCAACTCTCTGGTGTGCTGATGTGTGTAACATACCTTTTGAGTCAGTCAATAGCTCAGTCTGGGGCTCCTGTGTATTCATGCCCTTGTGCACAGCCATGTGTGCACCAGAATCTGTCTGTGAGGACGTCACTGTCAGTCTCCAGTCCATTAACCAGGCTCTCTGCTAGACACAGATCAGATAGATGGTTGCGATGCCAGCCACCACTTCTCTCAGTCTCCTGATACAGCAGCACAGGAGGCGAGTTAGTAGTGTGTATTTAACAAGTAGAGGTAACTTCAGGTCTATTTTAACGCTTGACCTGTGTAGTAATCCCTCTGCTCAATTAGAGAAGAGAGATTACTCTGGTCTTTGTTCCCAGTATAGTAAATGTACAGTATGTGTACACTCACAGCAAACAAACATAAAAAAATCATTGTGTTGTAACCAAGCGAACACTGTAACTGCTGGTGCATGTGATGCAACTGCATTAATTCTGCAGGCCTCCAGCGGACCTGCCAATACTACCGTACCTGTTCTTTCAACCACAACACACTGCAGCATCGGTGGTTCAATTGTGGACTTCTTGCTTTCCATGTGAGAGGCAAAACAGGACAATACTCTCTGTACATTCAGCTTGTGCATAGAAAACCACCTGATACTATAAAGCAGACAATACAAGAGCCATGAAATTAAAACTATGATACATTTACTGTGATACATTTGGTAACTGCAGTTGCCATATAGTCATAACGTTGTAGCTATCACTTAATATTTCTTTGTGTATTGGACTAGCGTAGGCCAATCCCAACTGAGACACAGAGGGATAAAATTTCAGTTATAAGACTTTTGAATAATTCAATCCATAAAAGTAGTTTTTATTGTACAGTTGTCCACCCCTATTCACAGAGCTCTCACCTGCCAAATATCTCAGCCACTGCAATAGCTGACATATAAATATCAGATTGACTGTACATGCACACAAACAGTTTCACGTTGCACCTCATAAACTGTATTTTAATGTATGAAACACTTTTAGCAAATCTACAGTTAGTTTGTGGTGAATTGGCATGAAAGGTGCTGTGAAATAAAATGCGGGGTATGATTAGAACTCATACCCAGAGCAATAACAAACAGATATCTGAGGAGTCATGATTCTCACTCCCGTGATCTGTTTTTAATTGTTATGTGAGACGCCCGCACAGTGCCGTGAGTAGTCCCACCTGATGCATAAAGCAGCGCATGCTGAGGGGAAAATAACCAGAAGGCTTGTATCTGGGCCCACTCATAAAAGACAGCTTACCTTTCATGGCTTCTGCTGTTTTATTGAGAGTTAAGAACAAACCTAGAGTACCTCGGGAGATGAAAAGGTTACAATGCGAAGCATGCATAAGCGTCAACACTGACTACTATTAAGGTTACAATAGCTGCCTGCTCACTGTATTTTACACCAGACTGTGTTGATATATTGTAAATAATACACAGTGTGTGCTGTTTCTCACCCTGAGAGTAGGCCTGCATATGATTTGTTTATGATTTAATGCTACTTTTCATCCCTTTAATGGTCTTCTCTTACTATTTGACAGACAACAGTAACTTGTGATATCTGGTTGGAAAAAAATTAGTTTTACTTAAGTTGAGGCAACCATCTCTGGGACTTAAAGAGTGTCAGGCCTAAAAATATCCCCAGGGTGCACTGTGATTTTCAAAAGAAAAGCTCAATACATTTTCTGAGTAGTAATCATCAATAGGATAAAATCTAATGTCATTTCATTGTAAATTTGTTTCATTTGTCTGACATTTTTATATATAAGTACATTTAGTGATTAGGTAAACCCAGGGTGACAGTGAGCTTTTTAGTGCATTTCAGCTCATTGCTTTGGTTTTATGGCCCCAAACCTTACTGTTTTGGTTTATCACTTGTGAAAGGTGCTACATAAATAAAGTTTACTTACGTGCGTACTTCTACTCACCACCCTCAGACGCATGCATGGAAAGTGCTCAGCATCAGATAGACACAGTTAGACAATGTCTTGTACACTTGAACATAGCGAAGCATTTAGCAACTAAAGGAACAGACATTTTCCTCAGGAGTTTGTGGAGACCATAACCAGAACTAAAAAATGAAATATTGATATTCATCAGGTGGCCAGAAACATGAATCTGAATGAGTGTTAATGTGGCTTTGTGTTTGTTGCATGTGTAATTAGTCATCTGTTTGCTAACAAATAGATGATATTATGTCAGATTTGTGTTTCCCTCTCCCAAAAATTGCCGCTTTAAATGGTTAAAATAGTAGACAGTTTTGTCACAGGTGCACAACACACGATGCACTAAATCACTTGTGTCTTTTTCTCTCAGGGCCTCCATACATCGTCTCTCCGCCAGAAAATGTCACTGTAAACATATCCCAGAATGCACTCTTCACCTGCCAAGCGGAGGCATATCCTGGCAACCTGACCTACACCTGGTACTGGGAAGAGGATAACGTCTACTTCAAGAAGTAAAGTTATGATCGAGTTCATGTCTGTGCTGTAGCTGCAGTAACTCTCTGTCTGGAAATGTGTTAGTTAAGCACTTGGGTGAGGTTAAGACTTAAAGACCCTTTGCTCAGAGGCATTTAAATCACCACCACACAGGCTGCATAAGGCTTTCACCCTGAAGCTTTTGGTATGTGAGTGACATTGTGTGTGTCTCTGAGGCCTTTGCTGTGCTGTATTTTGAGTGTGTGTGAGTGTGTGTGTGTGTGTGCTGGTGACCTGTCCTACTGCGGCCCTAGAGGCAGTAAGCGAGTGCCTGGCGGGGGTCTGTCTGGACAGTGCCAGGCGAGTTAGTGCGCTCTGATGACAATATCACATGACTCAGGCCTTGTGTCATCCTATGCCTCTCATGCAGTGATGAGCTGAAGCGTAGCCAGTACCTCTGCGGGCTCCCCAGAGCAGGTCTTTAGAGCCTGCGAGGGTTTTTTAGTGACAGACAGAACAAATGGGAAGGCAAAACAAGTGAATAGGACTTTGACTTGCAGTGAAAAAGAGGAAGTGAACTGAAGTGTCCAGTCCAATTTTAAACAATTTTACTTGTTATAAATAGTTATTACTATTGCAAGATTAGTTTAAGATTTAGTTCACAGATTTTAAAATAAACAAATATTTGCAATGTTTTCTAAGTATAGGAATGTATGTATTGTATGTAACTTTTGCAAGGTTTTCTCTTTAATTTCTAATTTCATTTTTTCTTTCATTTTTTCCTTTTTATATTCAAATACTTTTTTATCTGCTATTTTATACCTCTCTACTTATTCATGTGCTACTCTAACATGTTCATTTCCCTGTGGCAATCAAAAAGGTCTTATTGTATGTTGTATCTATAACAACAAGAACAACAACAACAACAATAATAATAATAATAATAATAATACATTGTTTTATATAGCTTTTCAAGATAATCAAAGATAAAGCTTAAAAAAATATCATAAATAACTAAAAACACAGTAAAGGTATGCGGTAGCACATGGCATTATCTTATTTTCTTCATATGTTTTAACTAATGGGTTTTTACATTGTCTATAAACATTAAATAATGCATATTAATGGCTTTTAACTGATCTGTAAACCTTTAGTAAATGATTTACTAGCTAATAATAAAGCCACTAGTTAAAGTGTATATACCATTAATAAAAGGGGGTCATATAAGAAACCATTTTATTGAAAAACATATTGAGCTTCAATTCTGTTGCATGATGAAATGTTTAATTATGTCACTTTGTGGACAAGGACAGCAGCTCCGTCATTAATGTGTTTCAATTCTAAACGGTGTCAAGAGGGATAACATGAAGGCTGTACCATTTGGTGATTATGGCAATTAACAGATTTATTTGAATCTCCCTGCTCTGTACTGTGTGTTCTTTGGATCCCTCTCAGAGCCAGCTGCTGTTTGACTCTCTGCTGCTCTCTTATGGCGTCTTGGTGTAATTCAGCAAGAAAGAAAAAAAATAGATGTGTGCCTTGTCCTGTTGGTGTAACACGGTCTGACAAAACGTCTGTGTCTTCTTGCAGTGATCTGAAGCTCCGAGTGCGCATTCTCATCGACGGCACCCTTATCATCTTCCGGGTCAAGCCGGAGGATGCTGGGAAATACACCTGCAGTCCGAGCAACAGCCTCGGTATCTCGCCCTCGGCGTCAGCCTACCTGACTGTTCAGTGTGAGTGTTACCGTGGCAACAAAGTGGAGGGGGAGGGGCGGGGAGACAGTAGAGCGAGTTGTGTGAGGAGAAGGGAACAGCAGCAGCATTATGGAGGCTGCTTGTGTTGGAGGCTGCTGTATTATTTGGCAGCGCTGCTCTGCCGCTGTAACGCAAAGTAACCTTCTTGAATTACAAGGTCAGATGTGACAAAGGGGGAGCACAGTTCGTCCCCTTGTCATTTTGACTGAGCCTCTTTGACCATTTTCATTTTCTGAGAGGATTTTAATCATAGAATCCTTATCTATACTCACTGCAGCCTCATTCCTGTGCACAAAGATGGGGACATGCTCGTCCTTAGACTCCATTTTTCCTCGAGTCTTTTGAAACCAACCCCCCCCTCCCAAATGAAGTGGTGACCTTCCTTTTCCATCAGCTCTGACCGATGAGAGAGAAATGCCACTCCTAGGCATCTGACGTTTCATCGTCGGCCCTTGTGTGTTGAGCTAATTTGCTCCCAAGTTGCTGCTGGTCATTGATTACTGTGCTACAGTATGAGAGAGAGCTGGGGGATTCGCAGCACTGCAGGCACTGATTTCAACACTGGCCTCAAATACAGCAGACCATGATTAAACCAGTGTCCTGTACACTTCATATAAAACATTCTCTGTGCCTGTATTCATCAAGCATTTTAGAATCACTTCAAGGAATTGTGCTGAAAGTTAACCTAGACAAAAATACTAAAAGTAGGACTCATTTATGAAGTGTCCTACACTTTCTTTCAGCAAAGGGAGGAACTACTTTTTGCCTTTTTACAACGGAGCCACAAAGTAGAAATTAGGATGAAGTTTTGACAGTTGCCATTTGAAATATTAAAAATTGAAATGCAGAAATTAGCACCACTTTTTATGTGTATAGGCAAATAACTTCATTAATTCAATTCAAATTAGCTTTATTGGCATGCATATGTAACAACAATATTGCCAAAGCATCATACATTAAACCCATTACAATGTATTAAATCTCATTATCATTATTAAAGAAAACATTGGCAAACCACGCATCTGGCTTTAGGAATAAATGTAGTTTAAAAATAAATTTAAATTGCAGCTCATTTGACTATACTACAGCCAACGCCACAGCCTATAATAATGCCTGGCTAGCCTAATCTTCTCTTCTACTGAATCCCCTTTCAACTGCATCTCTTTGTTCCTACAAGCAAGGAAAAATTACTATTATTTCTGTAAAGTCACCCAGTCTTGGGAAGTACATCATAGTGAAATAAACATATCTCTGAAATATTATAGCCCTGCTATTATTTTAAATAAAATAAAAAATATTTTGCTAGTTTGTAGACCCTATATTATACCTGTTGTAATTAAGTAGAGAAATACTTCATTTTGCAGGTGACATAGTCTCTTGTTCTAGTGCATTATGTGGCTAAAAATGCAATGAAAGTTTGATTTATGACTGTTTATTTTTTTTATTTCTGTTGCACAAGCTGTTTTTTTCCATGTCCCAAAAAAACCCATTGCAACGACATCTGTTTCTGTTTCTGTGTTCTGCTCTGCATCCTGCTCAATGTCCTTTTAAAAAATTATTGTCAAAATGATTGTTTAATAAGCATATTGTGGTCAAGGATTCGCAAAACATCTCTCCTCTCTGCCTGAACGCTATTTGAACAGGTCAGGACACCTCTGCGGTGCTCCTAAATCTATGGCT
This sequence comes from Lepomis gibbosus, assembly GCA_029875015.1. Taxonomy (NCBI): domain Eukaryota; kingdom Metazoa; phylum Chordata; class Actinopteri; order Centrarchiformes; family Centrarchidae; genus Lepomis; species Lepomis gibbosus. The sequence goes on along the minus strand of JAPMOB010211965.1, from coordinate 3,234 downwards.
GAGATTGGAGTGATTACTTCTGTTAGAAATGCTGAAAAAATGCTTTTACTTCTAGTCCTTTTGAAATGATTTTCTTTGCACATTATATTATGCCCAACATATGACTCAGGCATAATTTATTATGTATCCAGCATCCCTAACACTGACCTTTCCTTCATGTCAAGACCCCGCCCGAGTGATCAACATGCCCCCAGTCATCTACGTCCCACGGAAACTGCCAGGCATCATCCGCTGCCCGGTGGACGCCAACCCACCTGTGACATCAGTGAAGTGGGAGAAAGATGGTTATCCTCTCAGAGTGGAGAAGGTTAGTTGGCCTCGGGGCTTCGTTTAGCCTCCTCTCTGTGTTACACTATCCACTGCTACATTTACCTTGGATAAAACCAAACCAGTATTTGGTTACACTTTATCTGGATAGTTCACCTACAGAGAGGTAGTTATTTGTAACTTTTCAGCAGCATAAAAGTTTAGATTCAACAATTCAACATATTTCACAAATAAAACCAGTTTTTAGGTTTGTTTAGGTTAAGGCACAAAAAACATCTTGGTTAGTGTATGTTAAGGAATTATCATATACTATTAATAATCTGTTAAACAACTACACACAAAGCAAAACAGGTGATATGTTACAAATACTCAGACTATCAAAATAAACTGTTATTAAATTTAATTTAAATGTTATTGAGTTAGAAAATTTCACAGTAGTTACTGTATGAGTATGTTGTGATATATTTGGTGCATCAGCAGATAGAAAGGTGTCTCAGCCCAGCCTCAGATTTATGACGATGATAAAACTTTACCAGATTTAACAGAACATTTAAATCACAAAGGGGCAAGCTGCTTCCTCAGTGAGGTTAAATTCTGCTAGTTTAATCGATTAACAGTTCTCTTTTGTTGGAGGTTGAACAGCTAAATGAAAGCAAACGGAGCATTTTTGATTAATAGACCCGCGTGAACGTAAAAATATTTATTATGTTGTTGGACCGCCAGACAGCTTTGAAGGTAAGGACACTGCAATTTTTTAAAGTATTACTCTTCTGTGTGTTTTACTTGGATTATTGATATGACAGGAAATTTTTGAAAGTGATGGAAAAGTTGAGAGTCCAAAGTCTAAACACATATATTATATTGTTCATCTTCATGTGACTTTTTTTTATAATAGCAACCTGTGACGGTTCTACGCAATGCTAACATTATGCAGGCAGAACAATGGGCGTTAAAAGTTTTAAACAAAGCCTTTCCTTTGGCAGTGGTGAAAAGTGCATTTACGTACTGTACTTGAGTACATTTTTGAGGTACTTGTACTTTACTTCAGTAATTCCATTATATGCTACTTTATTCTTGTACTCCACTACATTTCAGGTGGAATTACTGTGCTCAACTACATTTATCTGACAACTAGTTACCTGTAAGATTTTCATCAGCTTGTAGCAAACAATGTCTTTTCAGATGTCTATGGGTTGTTAGTAGTTCCACTAAAGACACATTTCCCTTCTATACTTCTCAGATGGTTTCATTTAAAAATCTGTTTGTGGCCCAAAGAGGTAAAACGATCTAATATTTCACAAAAAAATAACATTTGAGAAGTCCTAAAATGCAAACTTGTGTAGCAGAAGTGTTTTTCTTCTTTCCTCTTCCATTAATCATCTTATGACCCCTCAGATATATCTTGTGACACTTTGGATGGGCCCGACCCCCAGGTTGGGAACCACTAGAGCTGGAACTAGCTCCACCTCGGCCAGCTACAACAGTAAAAGGCTACTTACACATTAATGCACCAATATTAACAATAAAATATTGTCATCTATAATAACATGTCACTCATAGGGGTTGTGTTCTTCAGAACAAGTACTTTTAATTTTGATACTTTAAGTACATTTTGATGGTAATAGTTTTGTACTTTTACTTAAGTAGGATTTTTAATCAGACTTACTTGTAATTAAGTATTTTTAATTAATTTGCTGTCCTGTGCTCATTCAGAGACATGTCAGGCACCATTTTGTCATTATCCTGTGTAAAGAATGCAGTCATATTCAAACTTTGCCAGTGCCACATAGATACAGTATATCTCTGCTCATCTCTATCTGTTTCTCTATGTATCTACTATCTAATCTACTGTCACTGAGGTCCCACAATATTTTTGCGCTTCTCTCGAGGGCTGGATCTCAGATAAGCTCGCCTGCATCGCATAAATATTCACTTCTCATTTACCCGATTTAAATGGATTTTTTGTGGATTTTTGTTTTCTTGTGCAGTTCAAAAACATTTAGACGGGACCCTGACAGTTCAGGACAAACCCTGAAATCAAGCATATCAGATGCCCCCTTTATCTTGTAGTACCCCGGTTGGAGCCTGATGCCAGATGGAAGTATCCGGGTGGCAGAGGCCACTGAAGACTCCCTGGGCACCTACACCTGTGTGCCTTACAACGCCCTGGGTACCATGGGCATGTCCCCCCCTGCCACTTTGGTGCTAAAGGTACATTGCTGCTCATGTTTTTTTTTTCAAAATTTATTTATTAGGATAAACACCTTGAGATGCACCTTCTCGTTTTCGAGGGGTTCCTAAAATACATCACATCACTACCATCAAAGACATTGAAAAAATAAAAAGTACATCAATTAAACATTTGTGAATGTATAAACAGACAACAGACAGACACATATAGACCAACAAATACACATCAACAACACCAGAAAAACAAAACAAACAACAAAAAGCAACAAAACAAAACAATAATGGTTACAGAAATATAAAGAACTTTACAACCACTAGATGGTCAAACTGGCCACTAGTACATATGAAATTGTATGTACGTGGATCACAAAATAATAGCACTAATAATTTTGGTATAGGGTATAAACAATGTGTCAGCATCATTCATTACATGAGCAGTCCATCACAAGGTAAGAAGACAGCGTATGCTTAAACATCCCAAATGAAGCCATGGATCTAATATCAGAAGGTAAGTTATTCCAATATAATGGGGCTTTAAACATAAAAGCTCTTTTGCCAACTGATTTCACAGCTCGAAGGACATAGAAATAAAGCTGAGTAGAATGCCTCAATTGATCATTTGAAATAACAGGAACAAGATATTGTTGTAAATAAGAAGGGTAATTGAAATAAATACACTTGAATATAAGTTGAAGCCAGTGAATATATCTTCTTATGTTTAGAGATGGCCATTTAAGAGCATCATACATTGTGCAGTGATGCGTGAGAAAGGGACAT
>JAPMOB010211964.1:0-10683 GCA_029875015.1 Lepomis gibbosus | reverse complement strand
GAATGACTGAGAACTGCACTCACTTCGATTCTGGTATATTTATATATTTTGAAATGTCAGGTGCTACCTGAATTTTGTGTTTCCTTTTCCATAAATAAAAACATTTCCACCATAAATTGGTGCAGAAACGTTCACCAGAATGCAGGAAATTAAGTGTTTAATTATCAAAATTTCCTGGGGGAGCCCCCCCCCCCCACCCCTGCTCATGTATCTTGGCATTGAGGGTATCTTCAAAACACTGTTTAAGGATCTTTACGCCTCATTCTTGTGAAGTTAATATCGCATATTGTGATGTGGCGCTATGTGTCCCTTCACACCCCTAATCTGAGATCCTATGTCCCTGCCACTTCTCAACACAAAGTGACGCCCTTACGTGCCATAGGTTGCCGACCCCTGCTACAGTGTGCGTGCGGGTGTCTTACCTACTTATGTGGAATAAGGTCTAAACTGAGCATGTGCAGAGTTAATCAGATGATTCGTAACTTGTTCAAAATTGAAGAATTTGGACGTGTTACAACTGACCCATGTTACAACCATTCCTGGTCTGAATAATATTACGATCGGAGTGCGTTTTGATAGTTTTCACTTTTCAAGTATAATTTTGCTGATAATAATTTAGTATACTTAAGTAAAATATTTGATTATTTCTTCCAGGACTGAACAAATACTGAAGGCCTATATAGCATAATAATACTGTAAAAGTGGCATTCTGCGTAATAAATATGTTAATATTTTAAGTAGGCCTACATTTTGCAGTTACTATTAATGTAGGCTACTTCTGCGTCAGTAAAAATGTTTAATATGAGCCTTGCACTGAGACATTGACCACAAATAGCTAGAATGTTGTTGTTTTGCAGGGACTCTTGTGCTTATATAAACAGGAGGCGCTTGTCTTACTAGATGACGCCCTCTGCACCAACTGAAAGTGAAACTAAAACAGAGACACAGTACTGGTTTAGTGTTTTAACCAAATAACCATTTTGGTGCACGGTTCACCGACAGCAGAGAAATATCTCCCGTGGGCACATGTCACCACGCTGACACACCTTTGGCCTTTCCACACTAATTCTGTCCTGCCAGTCGAAACTTCGCCACCGTTCTGTAGTCCTAAATGAAAAACGCTACTCGTACTCAGTCCAAACCTGAGGTGTAGTTAGACCACAAGCTGGTTACACCTCTGCCATCACACACACACACACACACACACACACAAAGTCTACTTACCGCTCTTTTCTCTCCGTAACATGTGGGCTGGACGAGGATCACCGGGAGCACCTTCATGAAGTCTGTCATCTGCGCAGCGGCAACAGTTCCTCTCCTTCCCAGCGGAGCAACAGGCGAAGATCACATTTTTGCATTTCACTTGTTATAATAAAATTATTTTGTCTCATTGATTTGCATCCAGCAATAATATTAACACTTAGGACGAGCGTGATTTCAGTCCAAATGTTGCTCTTGAGACCGACTTACACACGCCCTGATATCGTCACGTTCACTCCTCCTCTAATTCGTCACTTTGTTACACTCCTAATACGTTGTTATACATTTGTGCGTGTCAAGGCAGCTGCTGATTTTTTTTTTTTTACAATAATTATTGCAGATTCATAGTAGTCAGTCGTCACAGCCAATCAAAATATGATTTAATATTAATTTGGCATTTTTAACAAACATCTCATCAAATAGAGCTGATTACAAGGAGCAGGGCAAATGTCAAGTTGACTGAACAGTTGTGCTGCAGGGTAAAGTCAACCAATTTACTGTAAATAAGATTAAGTCCTCATCAGAACAGTTATTAAACAGTAAAGACAGTAAAGAAAAAAATATATATTTCAGCCTGTAACCAGGGCTGAATTATGGTCTGAAGCTGCAGATGTCAAATCAAGTCAATTTTATTTGCATAGCACACCTCACACAGGTAAAGTCAGTGTGCTTTACAGTAACACATGGAAAAGATTAAACAAGTAAGATACAAAACACAGGCCAAGAAGGACCCATATTCATTATGAGGCAGTTGGCTTCTAGTGATTTCATTAACTGCGAGTGTGTTAGAGAATATACACCACCGAAGTACAGTGACAACTAAAAGCACAGGGAAAGGTGTTGATATATAATGAATTACTGAGTTGCACACAGCTGTGTATACATAAGTAGAGAAGTTCACTGTGACTGCCAAGAATAATCTAACCGCTGACCTTAAAACCCTGTTATGTGTTGCTAAAGACAAGCCAGTGAAAGACACAAGATTAAAGAAAACTTTCAAATGAGAATTTACTGTTGGGAAAAATACTTTAAGAGCCGGCTGCTGCTTCCACTTCGCACCTCTCCTGCCTGTCTTGTGGTCGGTGGGGGGCTGTTTTGAAATGTACCTGGTGCATATTTCTAAATAAAATTGTGTCACAACAAAAATGAGTCAAAAGGGATTTACAGCTATATATTTTAACCAAAACGTGCTTATTATTTGAACTTATGATTTTGTTCTTCTTGTGTATGTTTTATAGAAAAACACTCATAGTACTCAGAGTAAGGTATTAGAAGCAATATCGTACAGAAAGAAAATTTGCACTAGTATTGACACCCAGCCCTGGTTATACCAGCTATATTTCTATTCTGTGCATGCCTCTATTTATTTCTGACTTTGCTGTCTGCCTGCATAGCCTTCTGCAGTCTCTGTCTTAGGCGGTCCCGTCCAGTTTAAGACCTGCCATGGAAGCAGCAGCCTTTTCGTCTTCACCTTCTTCCTCCTCCTCCTCCTCCTCCTCCTCCTCCTCGTCTTCATCTTCCTCATCGTCATCCTCATCTTCTACATCTTCATCATCCTCGCCATTGTCATCCTGTTGCTCTCTGCTTCCAGATGCTAAGTTCTTCCAGTAGGAATCGTATCCCGACGCTCCGTCGTCGTCGTAATAATCGTCGTCGTCGTCAGCACCAGCCTGGCGGCCAAACTTCAACGTGCGAGCTGCAGAGAACACACAGATGTTTCATTTACCGGGATGGTGAAGTGACAGAAATAGACAGGTGACATACTTTTAGTTTCTACAAATTTTAGAAAACCATAAAGTAAAGTCTGTGCCTCTGTATTACCACACCTTTTGAGTCCCAAAGCTAAGTACCGGTTTTGTTAACGAATGCTTAACTGTAATTTCAAGGCAACTATAAAATAAGCACCAATAAATGGATTAAACAGATAAGGGTACATATTACTGATCTGGAATAGTGAGATTTATGGTACACTAAATATGTAAATCACTGCTGACAAATAGCAGCAGCAGCAGCTCCTTGTAGAATTTCAATTTCTTGTTTTGGAAAAAACTGAAATTCTGGAAGTGTGTCCACACTAAACTAGATTATGAAAATGTATGTATTGTGAGTAACTATAGATAAAAGAATCATAAGTATATGTTCAACAAAGCTGTACGAAACAGAACAGAGCTTTATATCTCACTCTCCAATGGATACAAGGCCAAAGAGATAAAAGGCAAACAGCAGCAGTGTGAAGAAATCTTCACTGTCACCATGTGACCAACCGGTCTGTGATAACACACCAGAAGAAATCTAGCAAGTGGACCTTGAGTTCAGTAGATCACATTAAAAAAATTAACCTTTAAGCTCACTAAATCAATATCACAATAAATTGCAAGTGAAAGCTGAATAAAGATGAACAGCACCCAATACCATTCTAGTGGACAAAATGTGCCTGTCTTAACACTTTTTGTTTCATTTTTAAAATCACAATTCAGCAGGGAAGTCGAGGCAGTTGCAGCTTCCTCCAAACTGCAGCTTTACAGGAATCAACTTTAATGTTTAAAGGTCTTATATCACACTTACTGGACATGCTGAGGTCTTTAGTCTCTTGGGTCTCGTGACCACACTTAGGACAGGGTGGAGCTTTTCCTTTCTCCTGTTTGAAGACCTTACTCTTGGCATGGTCATCACAGTAACAGGCCTGAGAAGACACAGCTGAATTAACATGAAAATCAACACATGGAAATTCACCAACACACTATCTACTATGAACAAATTCTGGTTTGAAATATGAGCATGTGAGCATTTTCGGGCTTGTTTAGACAAGTAATATCATTCTTCATTATGATGTTGCCACCACATCTTTTTCTCTTGCCTCAGGTATAAAGCTTTTCACCTACTATGTTAAGAATAGCTGTTTTTTCTCCTCTTGTACAGTCTGATAAAGCCAATCTGACATTTCATATTTCCACTTTTTGCCATATTAGGACTCAGTCAATAAATCTTTCATTTTTTCCTGATGGGTGCTCAATGATCTACATGGCTTTAGAGGAAACATTTATTAGTCTAGTCTATCTTAATACAACAGTCCTAACATGAGTCCATAATTAAAGACAAGGGACAAAATCCACAGTCCTCATTTTGTTGTGCTCACATGTGCACTTTACAGATAAAGCTGCAATGTGAAAACTTTGCCTTTTGGTAAACCTTAAATGCAAGTGAATTAACCAACTTGTTTTAACATTTGAAAGACCATAATCTGATGTAAATAAAGGGCACAATGAAGCACACGCAGGTAGCAGCGATTGTCTGAGCTGCAGAGAGAGCTGGAGGGGAGTAAAAAGTGTTGCAGTGAAAAAATAGCTGCTTGCTCTGTCAGCTGCTTGCTCTCATTGGCTGGATGTGGATGTTTTGTTTGTTTTGTTATGTGACCCAATATGATAGGGATGGATTTACATAAAAATGCTTGGTGGAGTCAAATGGTGGTGGTGATGGTGCAATGGTTAAGACTATGCCTTTGGTGTGAGAGACCCGGGTTCAATCCCCCCACTGTGATCCATCCACCATTGTGTCCCTGAGCAAGACACTTAACCCCTAGTTGCTCCAGAGGCGTGCGACCTCTGACATAAATAGCAATTGTAAGTCGCTTTGGATAAAAGCATCAGCTAAATGAATTAATGTAAATGAGCTGATACACACATTTGTAAAAACAATGGACAGAATAAGCTCCCTCAACTGTGCTTTCTGAAGTAGGCACAGATGTTCCCCTTACCTTACAACGCAGGCAGGAATGCTGACCCAGTCTATTACAAGAAACACCTAAAATTGAACATGGGAAAAGGCAAAACAAAATTTACCTCCCTCTTCTGCATACATACCTTCCAGATATTATTCACTAGAGTGGACAAGATACAAGTTACCATTAACCACAGAAATGCTATTGTGAAAAAGAAAACCAGACGGCTCACATTTGTATGTTTCTGCCTGAAGGACTTGGCAGCTTGCCTGGTGCTCAAACTGATCATCCTCACATAGGAAGTTATGACAAAATGAACAGCGGAAGATTCGCCCTCCTAAATAGGAAGTTAAAACAGTCAGTGGTGATCTTTAGTGAGACACTGATGTGATCGGGTGTATTTCAGACAAAAGGGAGAGGGGTCTTACCGTGATCCCAGACACTGCGATCACACTCGATGCAGTCTGCATCAGTCAGGGGGCACACACAGGCATGAGTGCTCAGACATTTCCTGCCATGGCACACCCAAGCTTCACAGAAGTCACATACTGCCCCCTTGAGAGAATTACACGCAATGAGCGTTTGCCATGATTTACTTTTCTGAAGCCACCATTTAAATCTGAATTAATTCATCTCAAACAAAAAAAATGTACTGTATTGCAGGCTATTATACCCGGTACATGCTTTTTAATTTAGTAGGTAATATACACTGATCACTGGGCTGTCACTCTTCACTTGCATTTTGTTTAAATCATTATTATATTAACTTATTACAGCATGTCAGATCCCTACTTGGACAGTTTGCTCCTTCTTCAATAATAAAAATGCAATACTTGTACACAAAAATGCCCAATTGTGACAGTGACAAAGTCTGGAAGCTCATAGTGTTCAGCTTTGGCTGATTGGACCCCAGCTTGTGTCCACATGGCGAGCTACTACTGACACAGTAGGTATCAGTTCTTGAGTCATTTTGAGGCTCTCTCTGCCGCTTTGGTGGTATTATGGATTGCTATCCTCATCCTCTCTCCCTTGATGGCCAAATGGCTGAGAGCTCGGGTTAGAAAATGGACGGAGAAACCCTTACACCCAATCTCCACAGAGAGGCACTATGCTCTCAATCTAGCACGTCGGCAGGCACTGACAAGTCCTGCATACTAGCCTTCCTTCAAAGGCCTCTTTCAGGGAAACTTTCCAGGAGGCTGTCACCACCTGAAGAACAGCTTGCTTGGTGGGTACGAGGATAATGCCCAGTAGCAAGGTGGTGGCAGAGATGTGGTTGGGGAACTTGAGCTTGCATCTGAGGTCCACTAACAGATGCTAGTCCCTTGCAGAGGCCAGCGAGCCTCCAGATGTTTTTGCGCCAAGTTTTGTTTGCTCCCCAGCTTTCACAGCGGTGATTAACGGCTTGGAGAGGCACACTTTCCCCACTCAACTCCTGACCTGATGTCCTCTGCGACGGTCTTCACGAGCACCATATATTCTAATTTGGCTGTTTTTAAACACATTCAAGCTTCTTAAGTCCCTTCAGAATCAACCAGAAGGCGGGGAATGATTCTGTGGTGACTGTGAGGTCTTCCATGAATGCCCTGATGAGCGTCACGTGATAAGTGAATATTGTTCTGGGTCTTTACGCTCCTATTCAGCAGACTTCGTGAGCATATTCATGGCTAGAGAGAACAGTATCACAGAAATAGTGAACCCTGTGATGATGCCAATGTGCACCTTGTGCTAGTACTTGTAATGGGAAATTTAATCGCCTGCCTGAGGTCGTGCATCCTCTCCACTCTATGGTTCTTAGAATAAAAGTTTTGGAGCCTTTCTTCTCCAAACAGTTCGGCTTCAGTGCTGACAATGAATATTGTCACATACAACCCTATGATTACTGCGATGGGGAAAACACAGACAGAATAGCAGAATTTGATACTAAGAATGGAATCAACTGTGAAATGCAAAATATCATGGAATCTGTCAAAATGTGGATGCATTTTATAAAAATCAGAGTTTTCTGGGGCATTTAAGCATTTTTCCACAGTACTTTAGCCAAACAAACAGAAAAAATCGATTCTGTTATATTTTGGTGTCATTTACAGGTGCTGCTTTTGTTCTCTGCTCTGTGTTGCACAAAGGACAGATTCAGCACCTCTGCGCTTGCAAGAGCTCATCACTTCAACAAACTGGAAAGTGCAACCACATCGGCAGACGTAAGCTTGTTGAAGACTTCGTGGCTGTGTGAGTGGAATCAAGATATTCCATTAGAAAGAAAATTGGGGTGGAACTACATGTACCATCTCTGGTGCACCTGGGGGTATCTTTCCATTCCAGTGGCCACACTTTTTGTAGTTGTCACCCAGTCTTTTCTGGTAGTCAAAGAAAAGCAGTTCAGAAATGTTGCTAACTTACCACCATGGCCATCCCAGTGCTGTGGATCCCAGGATGTTTGATGACACAATCTGATGACTTCATGCACTTGGTTTTGCCTGACAACACAAGCATTAAATGTGTCATCTTTTAATGAGGTGTCACAACCTTTTTTTATTGCCACTTCATGGATAATTCTGACGTAATTACATCATCTTTCAGATTAATATGATGGTAAAAGGTTTTGTAGCATGCACTGTCTGCCAATGTGTCTTTTAGAATATCACCACTTGGAATATTTTCAACTTCAACACATAGTGGCATTAAATGTGCAGTCATTGATTTTACTCATCAGGATCAGCTTATCTGTCATGGTTAATACTACTCTCAAGTTTAAAATAAATACCCCCACATTACAAACTGGAGGTGTGGAGATTGAAAGACTAATACGTCAAGATGCATTATGGGAAGTGAAAAATTTTTAAAACTAGGATATCTAAACCTCTGCTGCACTAAATTTGACCAGCATAAAAGACTCATCTGATGATATTCTATATTTCTTATTGTTAACTCCTGTGAAAAATAAAAATGAACTGATCCTACAAACATGCAATATCCGTGCACTCAAAGACTGATATACCTGTTTCTCTGTCATCATTCCTCTGTGCCTAAAACTATTAAAATACATCAACAAGACACACAGTAGCCCTAGGCAACACATTACTTTGTTCTGACATGTGTGATGAGTCATTCTGACATCACACCAGTGCTGTAAATATTCACTACAGCACAAAATTCGTAGCTGAAAACAGTACCTGAATAAATGTACTGTTTAGTCATGTAACAACTAGAACAACAGAATGTTACTTAGCTTTAAAAAATGAATTTACATATCCATGATCAGTTTTTAAACATTTATGTATTCAGTAGGAATGAATGGGATCAAGACTGAGAGCCACAGACAGGCTCTGGATGACAGGCCCCCACTCTAAAGCCTTGCCCCCCCAGCTGCCCCCCTAACTTTGATGATCCAAAAACTGAACAACCTGCCGCTATGTCCACAAGCTTCTCAAAACAGTGAACTAAACAATACATTTACCAAAAGTGAACAATTTAATTTTAAATGTATTATTAGCCCCTCCCCCCTGCCCCTCAAATACTTAGCTAAGTCCCTGATTCAAACGTGCAGAGCGGCGTTCGCTCAGTCTGGCTGTCTGGCTCACACGAGCGAGTCTGCTGCGGTGCGGTGGCCCTGCAACCCGACTGGAGACTGAGCTGCCCCAGAGCCTCTGAAGGTGAAGCAAGTTTCCCCAGGTGTAGTTTAAACACACGTTTAACTTAAAGTTACATTTGTAATGAATGAATTGTATGTTAAAGGCGATTCAGCATCAGCAAAAACAGCGAGTCTATTCCCAGATAGCAGAGGACTGTGGGGCGGATCCACTCTCCCCTGTTTTGGCCACGCGCACCAGATCCGGCCCGCCTCCACACAGCGCTCTGTCAAACAGCGGACTCACTGCAAACAGCGGGCGGATTCGCACATCGAACGCGCCTGTTTCTTAACCGTCACTGACCATTATTCTCACAGACAGCAGAGCACTTGCAGTGGGAATCGGCAGCTCTCTCGGAGGACCAGAACACGGTGAGTAACTATAAACTGTGCTGTCAAAATATGATTGATTTGTACTGTTGCCTAGCCGGTAAAATTATAACTTTACCAGTCATAGATAATGTTGCTTGTTTTGTTAAAGCAATTCTACCCCTGACCAAGACCTCTTGCCACCCCATTGTCCCCCCATGTAAAATTTTCTAGATCCGCCACTGCCTTGCTGGTAAAAAATATAATACATCTTTCACTACAGTTTACTCACCACACTGAGCGCAGACAGGCAGCTTCTGCACAGAGTTACAGAAGTAGCAGAAGGCTCTGTTCTTCTGTTTTCTATCAGGTGAAATTACAAGGAGAATTATGTTTACGTTACATAAGTTAAAGAAACAATACCACATTGTAAAAATATTGTGTTACAAGTAAAATTTATTCTGAATTCAAAGTCTTACTTAGGTAAAGGATCATAAGTATTTGCATTAAAAAAGTAGTCATTATGTAGAATAGCCCATTTCAGAATAACACATACTATATCACTGGATGACAATTAGTGATGCATTGATGTGTGAGCCTCACTAATGTTGCAGGTAGTAAAGGTGTGGCTAATTTCAGCTACTATGGTATCTTAATCTTTAATAATAATATTTATTTTTTTAAATACTAAAGTAAAGGTACCTCAGAATTCTACTTCATTTCCAAACCTAAGTAAATGTACTTTACTTACATTCCACCACCGCTAGAATAAATATTACATTACCTCTGACATTTGTCACAATCCTACAAGACAGAAGACAATAAAGAAATAAAGTAAGAAACAGTATTCAATAGTATGAAAGGTAGTAGTGTATTTGTGTGTCTGCTACAGTAGCTAAGTTACTTACCATGTTAAAGTTGCAGGGGTGTTTGGCCACATCTACATGTTCCCGGTTGGCTCGACTCTGTTTCTCTCGCTCCTTACGACTCTCAGCCTTTTTCCGGGCACCGGTTTTCTTTTTGGGCATGTCTGCTTCTACGGGCCGGTAGCCACACAGCTAACTCCTAGTTTGACGTCAAGTTATCTACAAACACAGACACATAGGTGCTTCTGTGGATCCGTAAGCCAACTGTTCGCTAGTTCATCTTTAAGCAATTAAGCTAACACAGAGGATATCTTTAAGTTACTTTAAATGTTTCATCTGACTTCTGTTATCAATAAATGTACATTGTATCTAATACGTAAGGTGATGCTAGATCGCCAACATATGTGACGCATTATGAGGCCAAACATTCACAATTAGCTTAGTTTATAACATTTTTGTTGGCTAAGTTAGCTGGTCCAGCCAGCAGGCAGTTAGTCACGTGGTAAGAAAATTTAATTAACTTAAGTGTCAGCTGTTTATCTATAATATTTAGGCTGTCTAACAGTTACATTAATGACCCTTAATGTTACATCCAAGCGTCATTTCAAATGTACCAGTATGATTTGCAGTTTTCTTACCAAAAAGATCGCCGATTTCTCGCAAGTCCGGTCTACAAATCTGTTCGGGGTGAAACATACTGCCCAGCTTTCGTTCCTACTATTAATTCCGCGTTCCCTAAAGACAATATGTTTGCGCTCATCTTGACTTTTGCACTTCTGGGTCTCCCCTGACTCAAAACTTTAGATGGTGTTGAAGTACACTGACTTCCCCGAGTCCGTTGATGAGAAAGGATCAGAAGGAGACGAGTTATCAGATTCTTACAATATTTTATTGAGCTCACA
>JAPMOB010211961.1:0-16248 GCA_029875015.1 Lepomis gibbosus | reverse complement strand
GTATTAATGACACTGAACATGGGGTGACAGCAGCTTCAAGAGTGTCAGATTAAGGCTGGGCTTCTACTCTCTACCTCTAAACACTGATTGGGGGGGGGTCAGCGGGTGTCAGTGTGATGGAGGGACATTCAGAGATACAGCGAGAGAGAGAGAGAGAGAGAGGGGGATACAGAAAGGGAGGGGGGGTTGCAAAGCAGCTTCCTGCGGTGTAGAAGTTGGCTAACTGCCACTCAGTGTGTGTGTGTGTGTGTGTGTGTGTGTGTGTGTGTGTGTGTGTGTGAGGGGAGAAAGAGAGAGAGAGAGATGGCGAGAGAGGCAATGGGAGAGACGAGTGTATGTGTCAGTATCTGTGTGTCTGTGCGTGAACGCTTTGACCGAGCAGTGTAGAGAAACGGGGAAAGAGGGAGAGGAAAGGAGGGCAAGAAAGAGGGAAATCTGGGAAGAGGAAGAACAGAGAGAGAAACAGGTATTTGTTTCTTGTGGATACATTGTCTTCAGTTCGTTGAGGAGCCATGTTCTGTCTGAAAGGTAAGTGTGTGTGTGTACATTATATGAATGTGTTTGCATCACCCCAGTGTGAGTGTGGGACTTTCCCCCCCAGACTTTCTGAGACAAAGAAAAGTTGACCTCCATCTCTCTCTTCTCTGTGTGGAAAGTAATCTCTGTCACAGCGGCTTCCTCCACATAATATCCTTCCTCATGTGTTTTTCTTTACTGAAGGGAAACCCTCCTTCTTTCTCTCTTTAATCATTTCTTCCTTTGTTCTTTTTTCCTGACTTGTTCAGGTTCACTGACTTTAATCCTACCTCTTCTTTTTTTTCTCTCTATCTTTGCTTTTTGATCGCTCTTCCTCACAGTTGCCCAGTTCATGACTTTGGGGAAACGTAAAGAGGTGCCAGTATTGAAACCTCTATGTAGCTCGCTAATATGAGCTTTGAATTTGAGACGAGTGATGTGTGTCGTGTGTGTGTGTGTGTTGTTCACAGTAACAGCTGGCAACAAAGCAGTTGCTGGGCTGCTGTCCTGCAGAGTGGGGCCATGTGTTGGCTATTACTTGACTGACCAGGTTAAAAGTAAGATAAGAGGTAAACTGGCTCCTCTTTTACTGGCAACCTCATTTTGCATTTTTGTCTATTCTCATGCACTCTATTTCATTGAGGCTGTATTATAATAAACTTCATGCTTATTGCATGACTGTATGACTCAAGCTCTTCCCTCTTTGTTTTAAACACGCACACAAATGCTGACTTCACCATCAGCCATGTGTTAATGATAAAGGCATGAAGATGTCCAGTAGATTTTTATTCTGTTGACGCAGCACAGCAGTTGGCAACTTGGCATCAGGAGTTTTGGTCTGCTTTGTTGAAGAAATGGCTGTCAGTTTAAAGCTATAGGGTTCTGTTCAAACTTACATCTGTGATTTTGAATATCATGAAAAGTGAAGAAAACTGATATCACTGTTTCCTCTAGGATTTTTTACACCCCTCCCCCCTTATTTGATGATACAGCTACAATTGGTTGGCCATGAACTTAATGTTAGCCTAAATATACCGTTCTTTTGCAGTATTGCTCCTTACTCGTAAAGTTGTTGACATGTTTAGGTGGTAGTTATTGTGAAGAAAAAACTTCAATTTGGCCTAGTTTGCACTTGTGTTGCCCAGCTGCAGTCAGCCTAAATTGTATTGTAGAAAACAAACTCTTTAAATGCAGGAAAAAACACACATTTCTATGCAAAACAAAATATGTGGGAACTCCCAGGCCTACACATGCAATAAAATGAGGAAGAAAATGCTCCTCAGCTGCGTCTTACTAAATCGTCCAAGCTACTGGTCTCAGAAAGAAAAGAAAATCATCCCCCTTTGTGAACCCACTGAATTTTCTCTTTCTGTAGCTTGTAGATGTATGGCTTCAAGAAATTAGGTAATATGAACTGAAAACTACAACTATTAATGGCAATATTTCAGTTTATCAGCTGTACACAGTAATTTATGTTGTCACTTACACTGTTTTCACACTATGTGACTCTGGTCTGATTTGGAATATAGACAGAAACAGATGTTTCACTTTTGTTAGATGAAGTTATTTCCCATTTTTAAACAACATAGCCTGGTTTTACTCAGTATGTCTGACTTGTATGGTAGCAGCAGCTCTTTTCCCTTGTACATGTTCAAATCCCCTTAAAGAATTAATACTTTACTTTGTTAAAAAAAAATATCTTGATCGTACTCTGATCAAGATAAATTTGTTGGACCACTTTCAGTTTAGGTTTCTAGGTTCCAGAAGAAACGACAAACTGACCCAAATATTCTGTTTAATTACATTAAACACTGTGATTGAGTAAATAACTACACTGCTTTCCACTTACAGAATGTCTGCTTATGTTATGATTTAAACAAGTCCCCTCAGTTGGGGCAGATGTGACACACATCCCACATTCCTCCACATCCAGCTGTGGCCAGAGTGGATTTTCATCTGTTTTAGCCACTCCCCACCCCCCGTCAGAAAAGCCTTACATTTTAGTGTAAGCCCTTTGCTAGCTGGCCAGACCACTTGGTATGGCTTTTGGTATGTTACATAAGTTATTTCTGCTCTTGAGCTCCACTCTAGTAGAGTGTGTTTGCCCAGAAAGTGGACATTAGATGGGACTGAGTAGGGATTAGTTGGAGTGATTTTGGAAACCTCATTCTTAACCAAATTGGAGGTTTCCTGCAGTGTGAGGGATATAGAAGTGCAACGTTTCTCTCCATGTTAGTGAATGGTAAGCCCTGTTGAGCAAACACATTGCAGAGAATTCATCCGACCTCCTTGTTGTGAGGTCATTTAAGGGCAGCTCGGGCCATGTCCAATCTGGAAGAACATGTCTTTGGCTGAGTAGAACTTGGGCCAGTGTTCCCTGGTTTGTTTTCAGCCACTCGGATGTGTGAGCATTATATCAGCTTCAGATGTTTTTGTTGCGGACAGCAGTTGAGGGGGAAGTGCAGATGTGCTGTTGGAGCTGTACACAGATGCTTTGTTAATGAAGTGTGCACTTGGAATATAAGAAGTAGCCTGAACCATTATCCAGTTTGAATACGTTTTGTGTAATTTATAATGTGAAGCACTAAGGCTTATTTAATTAAACTAACTATGTATATTTTGTCACTTAATCCTTGATGTACAGTAGATTTTAAAGCCTGTTTGAATAACTTTTGTTGAATAGAATTATTCCTATTGAAATTCTGAATGCAGTAGAGCTGAAACGATAATCGCTTAGTCGATCATCAGAAATTTCATTTTCAACTGTTTTGATAATTAATTATTGTATTCATTTTTCAAACAAAAATGCCAAACATTCTCTGGTTCCACTTACCCAGATACTCAAATTTGCTGCTTTTTCTTTTTTATATAATTTCAAATTGAATATCTTTTAGTTTTGGATCTGTGGTGGTAAAAGATAATGAAAATATTTGTTTGTTGCAACTGTCTCTTTTTGTAACATTTGTGAGTAACGAGTTATTAATAACTAAAAGTTTCAATTTCAATCGGCTTTTGTCGGCTGACAAAGATCACAGCAGTCTTTAGTGGCAGCCTAACTAATGTTCCCAGTGTGCAGCTATGATCTGAAAAGATTATTATTTATTATTATATAGAATATTTTTGCTCTCTGGCTTGCATAGAGTACAACAACCAGCCAAAAGTTTTATTACAGCTGTTACTGAATCAACTTAAACAAGTGACAAAGGATTTATTCTGCTGCTGGTGTCATTGTTGACATTTTAAGCAGCAAAAGTGATGGTCAACTCCAGCAGAAAATGAGAAGCTGTTATCTGAATATGCAGAACAGAGTATCACCAATTCCAGCCTCATGTTTTGGCATGTATTTGTGTCTTATGCTGGCACGTGCTGGATCATGTCTTGAAAATGGGTCTATTTTACACCATCTATATTTGAACTTTCATTGAATGAGAAACTGATTATGTTGAGATGTTTGTGAGCATCTGTGTATGAGCATGTATGTGTGAAGTGAATTCCAGGAGTGTGAGTGTGTGTGTGTGTGTGTGTGTGTGTGTGTGTGTGAGTTCCACACACTCTTGTGACAGAAGACAGCAGGAGCTCAGTGTGGTTTTTCTCTCGGGCAGCCATGTCAGGTTCAGCCTACAGGGCAGTGACCCACATAGCTATATGTCTAAAACTATATTTAACTTTGACTCCGTCATGACATTTCACTTAGGATTCTCACCAACTGGGGTGCCTTCACATCAGATCAGACAGGACTTTAGATGGACAAAAATGAGTTTTGATCTGAAACATTTATGTATTTATTTTATGCTGTTTTGCTTAGTTTCAACATCTTGACAAATTTCAGCTAGTTATAGTTAACATTAATTTTAGTTTTTCCATTTTTGCATGTGTGCTACCTTTTAGCATGTGCTACACTAATGTGGTGACGGCTATTAATTCTTGAGGTAAACTGTGGTAGTGAATAACTGATCCTCAATAACCAATGCACCTGTGCCGTGTGTCTGGAGAGACTATGACCTCTTGGCCTGAGGTTGACCCGCTACCTTCCCCCTGGCCTTGTGGGTAGTGGTGTTGATGGATGTTCTCACACTCGATGTGGCAGGCTGTTTTATCTCCAGTGGAGGGGAAAAGAGGAGCGGGGAGGACAGGAGAGACGTGTTGAAATGTAGACAGCAAAAAGTGTTTTCAGTGAAGGTTAGCTGGCTTCTAAAGCGCCTTAAAATGATGGTGAGAGGTTGGAAGGAACTCGCCAATGGGAGTACCTGTGAAAAACCACAAAATGGCTACGGATTGGACCTGTAGCTTTGCATTATAGGTATTTTGAACTTACTTCATGTTGTGATATTAGTATGTTTGTGCATGTTCCCATTAACATCTTGATCTAAGAAGACCAGTCCTATGTGTTCAGAGTCACAAAAATCAAATATGGCCATTTTGAACTCT
Source organism: Lepomis gibbosus (assembly GCA_029875015.1). NCBI lineage: Eukaryota > Metazoa > Chordata > Actinopteri > Centrarchiformes > Centrarchidae > Lepomis > Lepomis gibbosus. The sequence continues at coordinate 11,304 of JAPMOB010211961.1, read as the reverse complement.
ACTCCATTTGTGAGCTGTGAACTATTCATGTTTACCACTGAAAATAAAACTTGGATTTTTGAAACCTGGACAGATACATGTCCTCATTATCGATCATTATGCTTTCTGTCAGAATCTTACCAATTAGTGGATTTTTAAGTAATTAGCAGCATCTTCTTAGTAGCTAATCAGCTTCACATCTAGCTAACTTCCCTGCTAAGTTTAAACAGTTGTTCCTTGGTTGGTCAACTAATTTAACTTTAAGGTCTGTCTGAAGTGCTTAATCCTCTTGTGTTGAAGCACTGCTATTTTAAACAGGATTAATTTAAACTAATGTTCAGTATAGCGACTTTGAGCTTGTGAAAAGCGCTTTATTTAAAGCCCCCAGGGAAATTAAGTCACTTTGTCCATGAATCATGCAGTTTTGCACAAGTGAATTATGCAAACTTGTGAATTAGCATGGGACTATAAGAGGAAACTCAGAAGATGTTGACCTCTGTAAACAAGTCAAACTATTCAAATAGCGGAGGAGATTTCTGTGCTTGATAGGTAAACAATAGATGGTGAAGTTCCAGTCGCCTGTGAATGGACTCTGTCAGGACTCCAGTGAACCTTTTGTCTTCTGAAAAGAGTTAACAAAACAATGGAAAGTTTAGAAGTTTAGGCGTCAGTAAGGGGGGCCTTACTGTATTTTTAGTAAGAGACAAAGTTTCTTAGGAGGCGAGTGTTAAGCTGGGATGTTTCCAGGGACAATGCTGAAAAACTCTTGTTGTGGGTGAAGTTTGAAAAGACAATGGCTGACTCCCTGTGGATGAGTGGATGACTTCCTCAGACAGAAGACTAACTCAGCGTGCAGGTGCTCCTCTCCCTCCATTCAGACCTATGTGTATCCGTGGTTACCATTGTCCCTTCCCTAAAGCCTTCCGCTTTGGCTTTCCCCCACTGACAAACACACACAAAGTCTATGTGCACGTATTCATAGACACAGGAGAGTTTATAAGCTTGTAAACACACATGTATTGATACATACACAGTGAGTCCTAACTTGATCTCAGCATTGATGTTGCTTTGGTCAAGAATTGTGGCGCACACACACATAGATGCACACACGCATACTGTATCTCCTTACTAGTAATAATCCCGGTTCATGGGCAGTGGGCTGTGAGAGTCTGACCCCCATGCATGCTGGGTCTGGTCAAGACCTGAGCATTCACAGCCAACTGAGACACACATGACATTGGTTCTGTGTGTGTGTAACTGTCACCACGACAAACATGCATGTACCTGCTTGTAAAATGACAAAATATGTATGTTTGTCTGTGTGTTACCCCCCCTGTTGTGATGTTATTTAGCTATTATGCGTGCAGGTCTGCATGACTATACACCCCCTGATGATGTTCTCTGTGTGAACTGTATGACCCACTGTGTCTGTGTTTATGGATTTAGGACAACAACAGTGTTAACTGCAATTTAGGCCACAGTCAGAATCTTTTGGCTTTGCCCAGTGGGCTACATGTGTCCACACACTGCTTTATATGTGTGGGTGTGTGTGCGTGTATACTGTGGTTTGTCCATTTATGTTCTGTGTGGGTGTGCAGTGGTTTTGGTTTTGTAATCAGCTTGTGTGTTGGCTCACACACTATGCTGTGGAAATGATAACCATCAGTAATGGTTGTTTTAGCCTCTGGCTGTCTGCCGGGGCTTTGGCAGGATAACAACCGCAAACAGACGCACTCACTCACACGTACACACACACACAGTCTCTCCCTATTCCCTCAAAGTTGGAGTAGGTTGAGTGTACTGAGGCTGCTACTAGTGATCATTTTCATTATTGGTTAAATCTGCTAATTATTTTTTCTATTAATCGTTTAGTCTGCGAAATATAATCCCAGAGTTAAGGTGTGGCGTCTTCTTGCTTTGTCCAACTTACAGCCCAAAACTCAAATATATTCAGTTTGACAAAGAAAAGTAGCAAATCTTTACAATGGCGAAGCTAGAACCAGATAGTTTTTGTCATTTTTTGCAGTCAAAATAGTTGTAATAGTAATAGTTGTGGGGGTGTGTCTGTGTTGTATGGCACAGGTTTTAGCAACCACCAGAGGGAGACATTTGTTTCGGTATTCTCAAGTATTGTTCCCACTTTTAATTTTTTTTTTTTAAACTTGTTTATACTCATTTTTATGTCTGCAAATTTGTCTGGTGGTTGACATTTCATTGATTAATGGGCCATCACTGTAGTATCCAGTCTTGTCTGGTCCTATCTTCTGGTCTTCACCCTATTAATCCAGACATATCAATAAGCTTAGCCTGCCTCACAGCCAAGCTGATTAAGGATCACACATACAGCCTCACCTAGCAGGTAAGTCTGACATTTGTACCACTTGGGACTACACTCACCTTGGTTTTTAATCTGTGTGTATCTCATGCTTTTCTGCTTATGCTTTTGTCTGGTGTCAGATACCTCTGAGAGAATCCTATTACTAGCAGTGTGCCTCACTCTGTTAGCTCAACTTAATTAAATTCATCAAATCTTTGAAACTTGTCTTGTGCGTGTCTTGTCCACTTCAAAGAATTAGGTTGTGTATATGTTCAACTGGATCTCTGTACATGGCAACACTAGTCCGGTGAGGGTAAACCTGAGGCAATGGGTTGATATTTTTCCCATATGCAGCTTTCTTTCACACTTTGAGTTTGCGTCATTCCAGTTAACCAGCTGACAAACAACACAGCATGCCAAGTCTTCTTGAACTTCACGTATTTGAGCATGGGAGGTGATGCAGTTAATTATCTACAGCCTGGTGTCCATCTGCGATTCGTGTGTGTGTGTGTGTGCGTGTGTGTCACAATTTGAGGCTAGGGCTGGAGGCTGGATAATCTGGGTTTACAGATTACAGAACAGCAGTGTTGAGGAGCAGAATAAAGAGGGAGGAGGAGGAGCTGAGAAGAGAGAAGAGGCTGTGTGGATGCCACTGAACAGTGCTGGTGCTCTGTCTCAGATAGGTGGGGAAAGAGGATGCTCTCAAACTTGTCTGAACACTGTTTTTACCTACCTTATCTTTAATTCACCAAATGAGGCGCTCACGTTCTTTGGCCATGACCTGGTTTCTTGACTTTTTGTGGATCTTCTTGGATGCTTCTGGGTCATAGCAAAGGAGAGCACAGCATTTAGAAGAAATTTAACCAAAGGTACTTCCAAAAAGGCAATGCTCTTTGTTTTTCAGAGTTTATTTTTGCATCTTTGGAGTATTTTTGAAAGTTTTTGTGGTCATTTTTGGAGAGGTCAAAATTCCTGTTTTCGCAAGCTACCTGAGTTCCTCTCAGATATCAAACTGACAATCATGCAAGATTTTTAATAGCCTTTTGCTGCAAGAGTTCTGTGGAATATTTGTTCTGGAGGTAAATCTTGAAATATAACACTGCGCACAGCCTTCCTTTGTCAGGCAAATCAATGCAAGTCAATAGAACCCCCTGAGAGAGGGAGAGGAAGGACAAAAACAGAGAGAAAGGAGGAGACAGAGGGGGATTGGGTCCCCCGTGGGTTGCAAAAACCTCCAAACGTCCGTCCTATCTTCCCAGAATGAGAGGGGGAGACCCATTGAGGGTTTAGAAGCAAAGGGGGAAGTCTTCCACACATCCTTCAGTCACCACTCCATCCCACCACCTCAAGTGCTTGTCCAGAGAGAGAGGGTCGCGCAAGAAGGAGGAGGAGTTGGGGGCTTTGGTCCTGGATAGAACAGGGGAGGGTGGGTCTTAGGGGGGGTTAGGTCTTAGCTTGGGATGATCACATATGTGCACTGCCTCTCCTCGGAGCCGGTGGTCAGCTGCTGGCACAGGGCCTGCTATGAGGACCCTCCTGGCGAGAAGCGAACTCTGTGCTCCTTCCTGCCCGCCAACAAGATGGGGAACAGCCTCCAGTCTGAGGCCTTCCCCAGCCCCAGGCCCGCCAGGACAGAGGGCTGCCTGCGCAAACGTCTGCTTTCAGTTTCAAAGGTCCATCAGAGGCCGGACTCTCTCTGGACACCCAAACCACTGCTTGGACCAGTCACGAAAGGCTCAACAGGGAAAACAATAACCTTCCAGGATGGCAAAGGTACAGAAAGGAGAGCAGAAAATTATCCACTGACATGGGGTTTGTTAGCTTGAAGCTGAGGAGTTGGAACAAACAAACTTTTAGTTTGCCAGAGATTTTAGAGAGTGAGGTTTACTGTTAAAGTTTCATTGCATCTAAATACTCCACACTTGCTGGTGGTCTGTTGTCTCTCATTTGAACTGAAATACATTGTAATTATAGGGGTTTTTGCCTTCAATTTCAGAGCTGGACTGCCCAGGTAGCAGTCTTGGTGAGCCTCTTAGTAAGACTGACATATGACCACATTACTGTTTTGCTACAGTAATGATAGTGGTATTTGCCTTGGCTGGGAAACATGCTCCTACTTCCAAGTGAACTTAAGTCACCTGAACTGTTTGTGGGCATTAATTACACGCTGTATGTCACTGTGCCAGAGAGTCACGGAACATGCGGTGGAAGCTTTTCCATAGCTGGGCTTTGTCTCTTCTTATTAAGTGATTTCCATCCCCTTGTGACTGAGTGATCTGTGCCGGCTGTCTTCATGTGTGCAAGTGTGCATCCTGACGTGTGTATGTGTGTTACGCTGGGTGTCCCATGCGGAATCAATGCAGATTGTGGCTTTGTGACCTCTGAGACCTTTGTCATTTGGTTTGGTAGTGGGGGTCCACTGGGTAAGAAGGGGACGACCCTCAGAGAAAGCCTTTCATGAATACAGTCAGTAATGCTTAAATACATGACCTGCCATATAACAAATTGGTTATTGTCTGTGAAATCTGTTACCTTGCGATCGTGTAGGGATATTTTATTTCTAGTTTAATATATGCATATTGAATGACATCCCTATTGTGCTTGCGTGCTTGTTTGAGCATGCATTTATTCACTCATGCACATATTACTTGCATGTACTTGTCAGTATTACTTTTCAGTATAGCCTCTTTGTGTGTGCATGTTTGTCTTAAAATTATATTATCCCATGGTGCATGATTGCATCCAGACCATGCTTCACTCTCTTTTGGGACAGTAGGACATCATAACTCCCCTGGGTGAACACTTCTGGGAACAAGAGACAATGGCTAGCAGCTGGAGGTGATGGGCCAGGCCTGCAGGGAAGTGTAACAGAACTGACAGTACTGGGGTGATGGAGCTGACTGGGTTACGGAGGTGACCCACTTTCACCTCTGCCACTACATAAAGGAGCCATCAGGTTCAGAGTGCCGAAGGATGTGACAGGTTCTCTCACATGATCATTATTTAAAAGTGTTTACAATGCCAGTGATCAGCCAAAATTCTTGACACACATGGTAAATTATAAAATAAAGGGACAGGTAAAGCAAAAACTGTTATTATAAATATATCCTAAGTCTTTTCCAGCTTTTAAAAACTGTTCTCTAATGCTTTTTCTGCATGTATCTTTATCAGTAGTCCTGTGCGTTTAACTAACAATATGCTGCCAGACGAGTACGGCCGTCCTCACGCCTGCTTTAGCTAACATGCCGTGACAGCTCAAGATGTCGCCACCATGGGTACAGTATTGTCTGGGCTCTGTAGGTTGAATCAACCTCCCAGACCCTCTGTATTAATGCACCGCTGAACAGACGACCCTCAAACACACAAACAGGCTCAAATTGGAGTTTGGCTAATACGTCCTTTGTGTTTGCTTGTGTTTTCTTGTATGCATTCATCTGTTTCTGTCACATCTTATTTTTATGCTCTTCCTGACTCTCCAATTCTTTACATAAATCTTAATTTTCTTACAGTAGATAAGAAATAGCAACATTTCTCCCCCTATCCTGCTCTTATTTTAGATCAGTTTAGTGGTGGAGCAGGTGTTCCACCGGATCCCCCATAATCCCTCAGTGGGAAAGCAGGTTCAGCTATCGACCAATCAGTGCCAACAGCTCCCAAGGGAAGGGCACCTGAGGGAGACTTGTAGAATAACTAGATGAGGGCGAATGAAATGGATTGGCCACATTTATGAGGGGAAGCACTGCTGAAAATCAGTTAGGGTAATTTGATTGTGACTGTGAGTGTCAGGACGGGTTTGGCCTCAGCTGTTTGTTGTCGACTCTCCTTCAGTACTTTGTTCACACCAACTTCATTTCCCCCTTTTTCTAGGCGAGAATTCAGGTGGCTCCACAATTATTAAAGTTGCAGTCATGACACTGTAGATAGGATGGTATATGTATTTATGTATATGCATATGTAGTAAAAGAGGAGAAAAGAACCTCAATTTATCGATTCTCATCCTGAAAAGGTTGTGAGACAAAAGAAACACACTTAATGGTGCCCCCGTTTCTCCTCTGTTTATTCCTCCTTTCCCCTCTCTTATACCATTCTAGTTATTCTAAACCAGTGCCCTAAACTCTATTTTCAGGTTAAGGTGACAAACTGGTCAGTCAACTAGTCTTGCTGATTGACGGTCAACAAAATCTTATAAGACATTTTTCTTACCCTGTGCAGAAAAACATTCAATCAAAACAACTTGTTTTTCCTCTTTATTAAGGAATTGTAGTTTGAGGTGAAACATCATTCATTACTCAACTCAGTGAGAGGAGTGAGTTGCCATTTGGAGGCGTACGCCTACACTCATACACACTCAAAGATAAATGAGTAAAGACAAGTACACCCTTTAGTACTGAATGTGCATGAAAACCCCCCAGTAGCAGGTTGGAGGTGGCAGAACAATGGAGTAGAGTAATGAGATGGAGAAAAGAAGGGGATTTCTCTCACACACATACACACTCACGCTTTGGGGAATTGGGGGTCAGGGGTTGCTTTGGGGTTATTCAACTGTAAAATGGGTTAAGGCTCTGTTTTCCTTCAAAGCAACTCTGTCTGCCTCAAGCTCTCGCTCCCCTTCTTCCTTTCTTTCATTGATTAAATCTTTAACCCTGTTAGTGTCTGTGTGAATAAGTGCATGTCTGCTTGTTTTTTTAACCCCCAGTTATTCCCCTCTGAATTTAAAAGCTACCTCAGTCCAAACCACGTCTTTCCCGTCCACATCTTTCTAGACATTCGTTTAGTTAGAAGATAAAGGAGGTGAACGGTAATCAGTGGGTAATAGCTAGCTGTGTATCTAACAGATGGAGACCTCTCAGCTTGTTAAAGGCCTAATAGGTAATGGCTGGCTAGTGATTGGCTAAACAGGTGCTCTTCCATCATGTGTGACCAACGGCTAATGAAGACATCACTGACAAATATTGGGAGGTAATTGGGTTTTGTAGAGTTCTGTCTGTGCATGCCTGCATCTTGGTGTCTTTCTGTTCATGTGTGCTGCATAGCTATCACTGATATGGAGAAATATTACATTCTTCCTTGACTCTGTTTGAGTTTGTATTACTGGCAGTATTTTCTATGGTTGCTTAATTGATTCATCATTTTGTTTTGTTTTTAAAAGATCAAATATAATTTCCCAGACCAACCCAAGGTGAAATTGCTTGTTTTGTAAGACCAACAGTCCAAAACCCAAATGTATTACCTATACTGTCCTTATAGCAAATACTCACATTTTGGAAGCTAAAACCACATAATGTTTTGCTTGAAAAATCACTGAAACAGAAGCAATATACAATTGAAAATAAATTTTCTGTTGTTGAACTAATTGTTTTAACTCTAATAGCAACCTAGTTGAAATGATGCACCTCACTTTTATATAAAACCTACCTGACAGCAGTATATTCTTGCTTGTACATCTAAGATGTCTTAGCCAGCAGTTCCTTTTTCAAACTTGATGACGTTCAGCTAGAAGCATTTTCTTTAAATTTAGTTTCTTTTCCCACTTAATATCATGTCAAATAAAGTTAAAATATGGGAATCGCCATAATTGAAGGTTTTCAAGTGAAGTCAAGTCCCAATTTAAATCTGATGTCAAGCTAGCGTTAGTTTTTTGTGTTTTCATGTGTCTTTTGCGTGACAAATTTTTAACTTAATTGTAATGGATAATGTGGTGAGATTAATCGTGTGGCTCTGGGCTCAGATGGCTTTTCACTTGAGGAGGAAAGAGAAGAGGAGCGAATCAGGGAGAGCAGTGTTTCTTTCAGGAGGGATCAGGTGTAAGGGAGCCTCACAGCCCCGCGAGTTTTACTTAATGACTTGATATAATTATTAACTAGAAATCTACAGAGACATTTATCCGTCCATTGACCAAATCGATCAGAGGTGGGAAACACAGGGAGCGTTAAAACAGCAGAGGATTTTTTGGTTTTAATAACAATATGCTTCTGTTTTCTTTCTGGGCAGATTTTCCTTTTGAGTTCTAATTTTTCTTTCACTAACTCACTCACTCATTGAACTTCCATTTACCATAGTAAGCTCAGTGTGGTGTTCTTCTGCTGATGCCTGCTCCCTGTTGACAAAGGGAGCCTCCTGGTGGTGGGGTCACTGCATTGCACCATATGGCAGCAAAACTCTGATGGAACGGTTGTAATTGGTGACCATATTTATAATTGAGGATGAGGAATACTGTGCTTCCTTGTATATTTATTATTTTTATGTATGCAGTCAAGTGACAAACACCTCTCTCCCTAATGAGTAATATAAAGTTCAAGTTTTCATGCACACTGACAAAAGCAGTGTCTTTATCCATTGTATGAAAGATTTCATGATAAGCTTAAACTTGCCTGCACTGGAAAAAAATCCCATAATGAATGCAATGTTTGTCTTAATACTCCCATAATGCCAAAACACAGAAAACAAATGCGCTTTCAAGACTTAATCTGGCCTGCGTTTGCTCCAACAACAGCTTTTGCCCTCTGCTTTAGCCCCTGTCAGTCCAAAAGTGGTCTTGTTGTTAGTAATTGAAAAATGTAATTGTGCCGTAGTGCAGGATAAGTGCGTTTAAGCGCTCCACAGCTGCGCCAGACTCAGTCACAGCTCATTTCTTTAATGAGTGCTGAAATTAGAAGGAGCTTTTTTTCCACCTCATGCTGCTCTGAGTCTGGTCCTCTGAGGTTTCGGGCCCTGTTTGCCCTGCTGACCAGTCTGCTAGCTGTCTGCGCACAGGGTTACATTCCTGACTTCTACTGTATGGTTCACAAAAACTGCACAAAAGTACCTTTAACCTAAGGACAATTACACAAACCTCTGAAAGAAAAAGTAGCTTTCATTTATTTGTACCAGTAATATACAACAAATAATTTGCTTCTCTCTGTTTTACATTTTATCATTGAAAATGTGATATTTTTGAGTTTTCACCATCATCTGCAATTTTGCACACTAAACAATTGAGCAGTTAATCTGTAAAATAATTAACAAGACATTGATAAATGTATAACATTTTATTTGTATAACCATATTGTCCCTTACTTGTTGATCATTTCAATCTTTATTGCAGTGTGCAGTTATCAACTTTTACTGACTTCAAGTAGCTAAATAATAGAATAATTATTTGCATGAAGGTAAAAATCAACAAGCCAAAAAGGAAACAAAAGTAAATAACTGAATGTATAAGTAAACTGAAATGTAAGTAAAGCAAACATATTCAGCTGATTACATACATCACATTTAAAAATGTTAAAATACTAATAAACCACCAAAGAATGATCTTATTATTCCGTTCAGGTCTAACCCGTCTCATCTTTTATCACTCCAACTCTCATCAACCACAGACCCCCTCACTACTCTACCATGTACCCCAGCCTCAGTCTTCCTCTTCCTGCCTTCTCCTCATTTCCAGGCCCCTTTATGTCCCAATCAGCTGGTGGTTCCATTAAGCCTCAGAATGCAAAGCCAAGCCTCTGAAGCTTGTGTTCCCCCATAGAGACTGATTGTAAAAGGAGAGAAGGGATGGAGGAGGGAGAAAGTGATTTTAAGAGCCTCTTTAAATCTGTCTCGTTAATGAGTTGTCCTCACCATGGCAACGTCTATTTTTCGAGGGGTTTCCACTCTACATGCGTAGATGGATTAGGGTTTAAGACAAAAAAAGTCCAGAAAGGGAAGCTACAGCTATTTGCTTTGCTTGTAAAAACCACAGTGGAGTGTGCACTGGTGACAGTTTTACTCTAAGTTTATTTGTTTATAGCAGAAGCTACATTCCTAGACAGTTTGTTACCCTTTTCAAAGAACTGTACAGGATCACATTGAAAAACCATTTACATTTTTTGTCAGTTGTTGCTTATCCTCACCACAAGGTGGTGTTATAATACAGACAAGCAACGGGGACCCATTCAGTGAATGAGGCCACATATTTTTAGTCCTTAGTTTCAAAGTTGATCACCTGTGAATCATCAATTTAAAAACACTTTATTGTGTGAGACTAAATTGATGGGATTACACTAATTACAAAATGCAATTACTTGTCTATGGATTCATTGCCCGTCAAACAGAACGCACCCATTTATCCACACCAAAAAGAGACACATGAGGTGTCAGAAGGAATTTAATTTGAAATAATTGCAGTCTTAAATGTTGGTAGTATTTGATCAGAGCGCTCGTCTCGTTTCCCTCAGGGCCTATTAGGAGGGCGCACTCATTTCATCCAAGAGAGGTCTGCTCTGTCTATTAATGCCTCCATCCCTCCATTGTTGTTCTGAAGGGACAGAAGGGAGAGAGGGATGGAGGGAGGGGGAAGTGAAGGGGAGGCTTGCTAAAGAAGGACGGGGGAGAGAGGTAAGGAGGGGCTGAGGGGATTTGGGGGTCCTGTTTTTTTCCAGACGTGGTCTCAACATAGGATTTAACAATGGAGGAACCCAAACTTAGAACATGCATATGCACACACATTCACACTTCTTCAAAATGCATCTCCGAGTCTATTTGATAAATCCGACACTGTCTCTTTGTGTGTGCGTAGATGTGTGTGTGTTTTACAAATGATACTGATCCACCTTATCCTATGAGCACTAAGCCTGTCCTGAGACATATTTAACCCTCTCTGTCTTTACCCTGGGATTACTCATTCTGATAGTATGGCAGCGCTGCATTACCACAATATAACATTTATGTACTTTTTAAAAAATGATTATTATTGTAATCCCTCATACTTTTCCTGGGGATGCTTGCATATACAAGTGATACAAACTGGATTCACCAAATCCTGTTAACGACATAAACCTTTTGCAAATCGCTTGATGAATACTAAGAGTTTGATTAGATGCACGTTTGGTTTAAACCAGGGGTCCCCAAACTTTTTTCTCTGGGGGCCACATTATCGTTCCTGACTATGATTGGGGGGCCGGGTCAGCTATATAAAATAGAATTGTATGACCAGACCAAACTGACCACCAGCAGGCCTCATAGTGTAGTAGAGATTACTAGCCTGG
>JAPMOB010211960.1:0-10580 GCA_029875015.1 Lepomis gibbosus | reverse complement strand
AGAGGAAGACAACAGGAGAAAGAGAAAGAAGTCAGCAGGGGTGGTGTCAGGGAGAGGGGAGTAAAAAATTGGAGCGTTGAGGATAATATGGGGAAAGAGAAAATAACTTGGGCTAATGCAACAAACAACTATTTTTAGATCTGTAAAATTCTATACTGTATTTGTTTAACGTTGCAAGGAGACGTGACCGCTGCCCAAACTGTAAAACAGCAACTATCTACTTTGTTCTGCGAAGCTCCCACTCGTATCTCGTCAAAAACAGTAAATCAGAAATCTCAAGGAAAGCATGCGGCTATATTAGGATTCAAATTAGAGACCGCTATTTTCAGATTTCAAAGATATTTCTCCTGTACATCTCAAGCTACAGCCAAGCCTCCAGAGCCCATTTCACATTACTATTGGTAATATATATAAAAAAACATTAAAAAGGAAGAAAAACAGCGAGGGAAGACCAATGACAGACCAGCGAGTGGTGAATCATTCAAGCACACATCATGTCCTCTGAAGGAAATCACTGTCATCAACATCTCAACCTACTACTAATGAAACTCTCCAACAAACCTGTTGAGCTGTGAGTGACGTGAACACTTGCTCATCATTTGGAGGTTCAGAGATTATCTTGCAGGCCCTGCCTCAGTGTGAACAAAACAGGGTTTGAAAATCTAAAACAAGAATCTGTAAAATGCTAAAAAACGAGTAAGAACTATAATGGTTCTATTCTGTGTGTTCCATCCCTCACATTTAAACTTTTTACAAAAAACAGGTCCAGAAAAAGACTATAAATAACTTCTTGGCGAGCGCGGGTCTGCTGTCCTCCGACTAGCTGAGGAGGAGTATCTGACACTCTGGCGCCGTTATAACCAACAGTGCATCTTATCACAGCGAGGCCAGAATCAATTTTTAATGGAAGACTGGAAAGAGGGTGGACAGAGGAGGGAAGGGAAAGCAATGAGAGAGAAAAGGAGACGCTGTAGCGGCGGAGTGTGGCGAATCAACAAAATGGTGACAGTGGAGGACACGCTGCTCGTCCCAACACTTCCCTCTAAAGGCCTCTTTCATTTCATTTTACTGGGTCACATTCACATCAAAGGATCTCTTTCTGTTTGGGAGTGTGTGGGTGAGTGGTGTGTGTGTGTGTGGAGTGAATGCAAACTGAAGTGCATGGAGATTTCTAAGTGTGTGTGTCTGTGAGATAGAAAGACAGACACAATCTTCATGATGCAGCGACGGTCGTATAGTAACACAAACACAAAATGCAGAAGCAGCATTTTGTTATTCAGCTACACATACAAACTACACATACAAACTTTCATGTTTGTCCACATGGACAAACATGAAAGTGAAAATGAAAATTCTTGGCCAAAATCGAATATAATAAAAAAAAAACGTTCCTGAATACCAAACAAGGTTTTTCACATTTTTTCCACATTTATTTAGCCTTTTTTTCATTTTTTTCAACATTGCATTTGGNAGACTATGGTGGGCGGGTACGAGACTCAACAGGGTCCAGTAAAATAAATTACGTGTCCATTTACTTTTAATGGACACATGTAATGTGTTTTTTACTCTCTGTGAATATAATCCTATTAATCTTATTTCCATCCTGTGTAGACGCCTTATTTTGAAAACCGGACGTTGTCACATGTGTATCCTCCTCGCGCTAAATTCATCAAGTCCGATAAATAATGTTGTAACATGAAGACTTCACAGCCTCTCTTCAGGTCTCATACTGCAACACTTGTCTTTGTGAAGAAACAAACTGACTCTCTAACCTGCCTGTCAGCTCACACTGAGCCGTTTCAGTGGATTTACCATAAAGGCTGAAATACGTGTGCACTCCAAATTTAGTCACTTAGCTGACGCTTTTTTTCAAAGCAACTTATAATTGCTTTATATGTCAGAGGTCGCACACCTCTGGAGCAACTAGGGGTTAAGTGTCTTGCTCAGGGACACATGTGGCATCTGTCTTATCCACTGCCCCATCGCCCCCCTTACCACAGACATAATGAAGCTTCCAGCAGCTAATGAAAATCCATGTCTGACTCTCATGCAGGAGCCCGGGGTATTATTGTTTGTTTTTATGAACCATGATCACCTTCTTTCTCTAACCACACTGTAGCAAGAAGCTCTGCAAAGGTTGACACTGGAAGTCAAAATTGTAGCCACTGAACAGGGATCTGGGGTTTCGCAGATTCGTGAAATATTGACCTTCTTGTTGGACAACGGGGTCAACAGCCGAGGTCGGTGCAGGGCTGAATCTCTAGGAAACTAACTTCATTAATAATTACACAGGATACTGCCAGTATTCCATCATTTTAAATGGTATCCTCTCCAAAACTGTTGTGTTTGCACTTCAGCTTTCTCTCAGCAAAAACAGAATTCCACTGATCTCAGAAAGACACAACAAACAAAGAGCCACCTGTGCATGTCTCTGTGTTATGTATACTGAACAAAGCTGGGATATGACCGCGTGCTCCAAGACCCACGAGTCCTCCAGGCTCCAGCTTATCTATATTGTATACATCTCTCTCTCTCTGGAGGTGTATGATTCATGACCCGGTGAACCGCACATAACACATAACCATGGAAAAGAAAAAACAATGTATGCATCATTTCTACACCATATATAAATAACCATTAATTATTCAGGATCAAGCACAGATGGTCTCGTTCAGTCACGCTTTGCTTCTCACACACACACACACACACACACACACACACACACACACAGGTACAGCATGCATTCAACACGCTCACTCTTCTAATGCTACTAATAGTATAAGAAGCCCCTCCACTCTGCCCCCTATCACCACACTCAACAGCCCTGTGACTACTGTGGAAACCATCAGGTTTCTGTAATCCACTATATCGCAGGACTGGGAGCCCAAAACTGACACCATCATCAAGGAGGCCCAGCAGACGATGGACTTCCTGCGCCAGCTTAGGAAGCTCAACCTGCCTAAAGAGCTGCTGATCCACTTCTACACAGCCATCATCAAGTCTGTCCTCTGCACCTCCATCACTGTCTTGGTTTGGATCTGCCACTAAGAAGGACAAGGACAGACTACGGACAGTCAGGACTGCAGAAAAGATCATCGGTGCCAACCTGCCCTCCGTTCAGGACTTCTCCAGAGTCAGGAAACGGGCAGGAAACATCAATGCAGATCCGTCTCAGCCCGGACACAACCTGCTCCAGCTCCTCACCTCTAGTCGACGCTACAGAGGACTACACCAAAACCAACAGACTCAGAAACCGCTTCTTCCCACAAGCCATCACTCTGATGAACGGCCGATTTCTAACTCACAGTGTCAGGAAAAATTCCTGTGCAATATCCCAGGACCCCTGCCTTTAATCAGCCACCTGTTTACTTATTATTTATTCACCATCCTCTATTTCAGAGCTGCTCATGCTGTTAGTTATATTGTTTATAAAGTACACTAAATGCACATCTGCACGTAATATTTATTCCAGCATCCTTTGCACTACGCTCCATCACACTGTGTGCTTGTGTACATGCATGTGTATGTACAACTGTATATCTCATCCTCTGACATGTACATAATAATAATAATAATAATAATGTTTTTGTTTAGTGTACATAATGTGTTCCTTATACTGTAATCTGTGTCTGATTTGATTATTTTTATTATTGTATTATTGTATAACTAAGCACATCGCGAGCAATGTACAATCTAGAGTCAAATTCCTCCTATGTGTACTCATCCCCGGCAAGAAAGCTGATTCTGATAGTTTTAAAGCAACACGGTTCTTTACAAAGTCTGTTTAGATTTGACTAATACATTTTGCAGGCACAAAACATCATCTTGGATAATGGCAACAACTTTATCAATCCAGGCACCAGATGACTAAAAACTCACTAAATGTTCGAGATTAATCAAACACTATGTTTTGTTGTTTATTAAGCTAATTTACAACTGTGTGCGTTGTATAAATAAATCTGATTGTTGAAGTGGAAAGCTCTTGAAAGTGATTTGAAACAACCACTTACTCAGTGCCTGCAGCTTTTATTACTGAAAAGCCAACACACTGCAACTGAAAGAATAACAAGGCTAACAAGGTCAAACACACCCTAAGAATAGATCTAAGCAACGCATTCATTTAGTGAAACACAAAAATGTAATTACAGTCAAATCTACGCGTGTCCTACTCGTTGATGGGGCCTGTTAACTTATTTACACAATCAGCGATTCTCTTTCCTTCAGCTGCAGCTGTGTTGCTTTCAGCCTGGATTATGTAACGTCTTCGCATTTGTCAAATATTAGTTACTCTTTGTTTGTACAATATTAAGCTGCGCTGCATGTAGACTCGTCTGTGTTTGCAACCGCTCATCTGCTGCAAGCATCGCCCCATTTATGTGAGCACCCTCGTGAATGGATTGGGAAACTGTGTGTTGACTTACCGAATTGGTTACCAGCAATGTGTGACCGCTTAGCCTCATCGATGTTGTTAGGGTTAGTGAAGTCAAGACAGCAAAAAGAAATCCTGGGTGTGTGTAGGGAAGCCTGGCCAGACTGGCTGGGAAGGTGGTAGGTAAGACGACTCAGCAGAAAGCTTGTGTTGCCAGAGGTAAAGATTTAGTAACACTGGTCTGCAGCCTAAAATAAAATAACTCACTCAATACCAACTCATGGCAAAGCTAACAAAAAGCATGCTTTTAGCAGCATCACCGTCCCCTTCAGCAGCAAAATCCAACTGATTGTAAAGTGTTGAGTTCACACCTAGACTTTTTCAGCCAATACCATAACGAAGCAGGTTGAGCTGCACAGTAACTTTAACACAAAGAAATCAATCAACATTCTCCAATAGATTTACAAGCTCAGTCCTCAGCAACGGACTCTAGAAAAAGGTCAGCGAGCCTAACACATTACTTAGGAAGACAAAAAAAAAGCAAATGTTCTTGCTAAAAATAAAAAAATTAAAAGAGAGAAAACCCTCCACTTAGTTTGGCCCAGTGATGTCATCCGTGACCACATCAATTACCACAAAACAGGAAATGCTGGGCGGGGCAACAACAACAGTCCCGTGTAGTGCAACTCAACAAATCAACAAACGGGGTTAAATATTACACTCAGCTCACGCCGCAAAACCACGTAAACTTTGAGTGCGTCTAGTCAGCATTGACTTTTTAAATATTTAACAGGAAGGCATAACCGTAAATTGATGATGCCTCAGTTGCCAGGATCAGATACTATAGGACGACTAATGAATTATGTTGATTGGACACATGGATTAAAATATATTTACTCATCATGTTAACAAAATTACCACAAAGTTTGCTCCATTGTTTTGCTCTGGTAGCATCGAACAACGGATTTATTATTTATTTAGAGTTTATCATTAGAAACCGAGTTTGTTTCTGGTGGTAAGATCTTAGTTTTATTATTGTTGATAAGCTAATATTTTGTCTCTAATGCCTGCCATGTCTCTTTATTTTGCATTTTATGAGGCACAGTTTGAGTGAATATTTTTCCCTTGTTGTATCTGTTAATAATGAATGATCCCCAACTGTCGCTGCTGCAAAGATTTATGGAATAAAGAACAGTTGATCAAGATAATCATCCAATCCAACTTAATCATCAAGCACATTTAAAAACAACTTCAATCAATTAATGCATAAATAAATAAATCAGTCGATAAAAATATCAAAAATAAAAAAGCAACATACAAATCTCAAACTGGTAAAAAAGGCATAGGATTAAAGGAGTTTTTTAGCCCTGATTTAAAAACTAGAAGGCTCGGGGCCTCTTGACATGATTGGCAATTAATTCCTCAGTCTCGGGACCGTGACGGAGAAGGCCTGATCCCTCCTGTTCTGGAGGGTTTTTTTAGGCGCAAAAAGGAGTGCCTTGAAGGAGCAAACGGCAAATAATACATTTGTGATAAGACATTAGACTGTAGGGACATTTTCTTTTCTGCTGCCCAGCTGTGCAGTGAAGACAGAGGTCAGTGGCTGTGTGCAGCTGTGGGCCTCTTCTACAGCAGGTTGGATAGCTGCTGGTCTTTATCTTCACATGGAGGTCACAAGGCGGCCTTTGCCGTGTCCCACAGTGGATTCTACTACAAGTCAGTATCAAGTGAAGCTCACAGCTACCAAGGCTAATCGATGTCTTTAAGTCAGCCCACTGATTGATGAGAAATAAAGAAGTCTCTGCCAGCAGTGTTGAGCCATCACATTGCCATTGACACCTTCTATTGACTCCTCTTAGTGTGTATTAGTATCTGACTTACCAGATACCAGAGGCCGTACTTTCCCGTGTCATACAAAAAGTCAACAAACTCTTTTCACCATGAATATGATGCCATAGCCAGTAGAAAGAGCACAAAACGCTCACATGCCATTAGGTCCTCCTAAATGTTACACATTGGACATTTAAATATGTTTATAATCACTAAAGTCCCACAAGAACAGGTTAAGAATTTAAAAATATAACCTCTGTCGCAGCTTTTTTTTGATGGCTTCCCATCAATATTTTATATATTGTCCCATAAAGAACATTTGAGAGTGGCGCAAACCCAATTTTAAAGAACTGACTTCCATATAAGGTTAGTATGGGCTGTTCCTATACCAGCCCGAACCGCCAGCAGGGGGCGACTCTGCTGGTAGCAAAAAGAGGTCCAGTTCCATTAGAAATAAATGGTAAAATGAGGCTACTTCTCAGCTGATTTATTACCTCAGTAAACACTTTGTTAAAGGGTTTATGGTCTCAGTCGCTAGTTTCAAGTCTTCCTCAGCACAACATGAGGTTCATTTAGTCAATTACGGTCCTGTTTTGAGGTAAATAGACCATAAAGCCGAGTGTGGGCGGCATTATCTGTGATTGAGAAGTCTTTACCATGGCAACCTGGCTGTTGACCTTCTCTGGTGAGTACATTTTGTTTTAAGCCTGTTGTTCACTGGACAAAGTTATCAACCCTGCTAAAAGGACAGTTAACGAGAATTACAGATGCACCTAGCTTAGCAAGCTAACTAGCTCCACATACGGGCGTTAGCTCCACCATCTCATCCAATATGGTCACGTCCGGTGCAGCCGGTTGCAAAATATCAACATGGCGGCACCCTATCGGCCAAACTAGAGGCTTCAAAACGGCAGTCCACAAACCAACGGGTGACATCATGATGACTACATCCGCTTCTTATGTCTGTGGTGGATGTGGAGAGGGACTGACCATATCTAATATTTCCCACAGGTATTAAATAATTGTGTGTTTTCATGAGAGGTATTTTTCAACAGAAGGACACAGAGGTACTCTGACTTGCAGATTAGGCTGCCATGACTAAACACAGCTGCAGCACAAAAAGTTGTGCGCCTCAAATATTTGATGTTTTTTTTTGTGAGTGGTGGGCGAGCAGAAAAGCAAACTCAGATCTGAATGGAGTGAGCATTGGAGAAATAATAAAGAAAGTCTGTATCTATCTTTGATTCAACATCTTCAAGCCAGAGGAACAAACTTCAAACACAGCAGGGCTCAGTGCTCTCTGCACTCTGCCTCATTGTATTTTGAAGGTTGACAAATTGATTTTTTTTTTAAAACACCAGCAGGTGGCTCAAGGCCATCACTGCACCTCCTGGTATCTAAACATAGACAAGCTGACAAAACCCTGCATCTTCTCTCCAAATTCGAAATCTGATTCCTACCTTGGGTATCTGTAGATACAGTTTTCTCTAATTCCCAAATTTTAAATTTGCTAAACTCACTGCACGAGGCTATTTCTACGTAAGGTAGAGGCCGGGAATGCTGCAGCAAGATGCAGCAA
The DNA here is from genome assembly GCA_029875015.1 of Lepomis gibbosus. Lineage (NCBI taxonomy): Eukaryota > Metazoa > Chordata > Actinopteri > Centrarchiformes > Centrarchidae > Lepomis > Lepomis gibbosus. Next base: position 2,802 of record JAPMOB010211960.1, on the reverse strand, counting down.
GTTTTATCGTCATCTGTGAAAAGAAAACATCACTTTTCCACAGAAATAAAAAAAAAAATGTGCGTCAAATGTGGTCAAAGTTCAGTTATAAACCCTAACCAAAGTGTCTCTCCTGCCTGGCTGCTGACAGCGTTGTCAGCTGAAGAGCCAACCACCCTGGGCAGCAGTAGAGGAGGTTGCACCAGTGTCTGTTTCAAAAGAAGTTTATCCGGCTTCGCTGACATTCAGCACTGGATTTGAGAGCATCAGAGCAGCTTTAAGATGTGCTGCTCAGCGTAGCTCTGCTCTCCATTTCCATCAGCATGGCATTCCCTTATGATGTGCTGCTCTGTGTGGAGTGACGCAGCTAAAACAACACCAGTGACAAAATGCAGTTTATCAAACATTGGGCAAAACCAGGAAGACATATCATGTCAAAAAAAAGAAATTAGCAGAGCCCGACCGATATGGGATTTTAAGGCCGATGCCAATTTCGATATTTGAGGATTTTAAAATCTGATATATCGACCGATATATATATACAGATAATTATCGGTCGATATTCTTAATAATAGTTCCCCTTATTTTAAGAAACGTACAACATAAACAAAGATTATCCCTAATATGTGTTTTGTTGAGACCTCACCACGATACCATGACATAATGCAGTATAAAAAAAGAAACATTTTCATTGTTAAAAATAGTACAACAAAAGTTTTCATGAATAAGAGTCAAATGTATAAAACTACAGAAAACATTTTGCAAATATCTGATTTGTTATATTATGAAGTACAATAACTAAAGAACATTAAATTAAATAGTGTATGTATTGTGGGGGCTAGGGAAACACAAACTATAAAAAATACCAATGTAGTACTACTACTACTAATAATAATAATACCATATATCAACTCTCATGTCACTGCTATAATATTAATGGTAAACATACTGAATATACAAAAAAATACTAGTTTTTTTCTCATGAAATTATTACCTTGCATATAATTACTACTTTCTAATATGTAGCATATTCAGATCTAGTTTACCCCTCTGTTAATTCAAAGCTACGAGGAACCAGTTCCTAACTACCACCTGGGTCTAAAACATATAGTCCATCCTCTGACAGTGACCCAGAGGAAACGCTGCCGTTGAACTAATCTAACACAGTATGACTGTCTACAGGGATGAGCTGCAACTTTGAGCTTTCACACTAACATCTCTTCACTCAAAAGAGCAGCTAGGTAACTTTGTTTGGCTGGAAGCCGTGTTTGATAGGCCTACTTGTTCAGCTCATGTTTATTTACACGTCCCCTCTCATTTTCGACGTACTGACTGAAAGACGAGCGGCTTGCAGAGCGTTCTTTAAAGTTAGCGCTCCTCTACTGATAAACATGGCATTAGCCAGCTTTGTGGCTAACATAGCAACGGGCAGCGTCAACTGCTTACGTGGTGTTTAAGAATATTTAGAAGTAATGAATTAGAGAGAAATGAGAGGACCATTCGCTATAAATCTACAACCACGTTTGTCAGCAGCGGAACCACCACTCACCTACATTAAACACACTGCTGTGAGCCTTGAGAGGGAAGTGAAAAACGGGAGGGTTGGGAAGTATGGTACGGAAAGAGAAGTAATGGGGGCTATTTTTGTTATTTAAGTCACGTAATTGACGTGACAAAAGACCAACTCACGGGGAACACCGAGTGCGAGAGCTACCAGGAGCTGCTCTCTGTGGCTCGGGTAGAGATCGGACAGATGATGTTTTGTTCTGTGGTGCTGCAGAGTTTTGAACAAAGAAGATGAAGCGCGCCCTCTGGTGGGCAAACTACTCAACACTGAGGGAAGGATCCAACTCTCTGTTTCTCTTTTTAATAGTCATATATCGGCTGTTATAAACACAGATATGTTTTCAAGTAGCTTATATCAGCCGAAAAATGATACATCGGTCATGCTCTGGAAATTAGATTTAGTACATGTTTGGGTTCTCATTTAATACTATTTGTTTCATTTTCCATTTTGCCTCTTAAATTCTAGGATGAAAGTATTGTTTCCAACAACTGTCTCTAATCATTTCTGGTGCTTTGTGTTGTTTTCTGTTTTTGGTGAATTGGACCTAGACAATGGGACAATTTTCATTGTATTTCCCTGTGTTGTAACACATATCTAGCTGCGCTGCTTCACACACACACACATGCTTTACAGAAACAGATACACAAAGACAAACAATACACACAGGAGAACACACACACACGGCCAAAAACAGACAAAGGCAGATTATTCTCCTCTCCCTCTAAAACAGGGATTAGTCAGCTGCTCCTCAAATAGAAAACTGGCCTAAATAATTTCTGCGTAGTGCACACACACAGTTACACAGTCAGCGGTGTGTGTGTGAGAGTTAGTGTGGATGCAGAGATAATTTTGTTGAGGTTTAAAATGGAGAATTACCCAACGTTCCTGTCCATTTTTTTTAGCTTGTGTGCATGAAATGTTCTGTGTGCAGTAGAAACGATGAATGTTTACTGTCCCACTGTATGGGCATAAATGCAGTAGTCAGACTAGAATGTCTGACGGTGATATCAAATGTACAAACAAGAGAACGATGAACATATTTTGTTACTTTATGCCAGAATTGCATAATGTGTGTGACGGTGCAGCAGCACTGATCCATTCTTTAATACAAGCACTTTTACCTAGAGTATACCAGCTGTCAGGTACAGCTGTCACAATAACTACTTTTTGTTGTGTGATATATTGCACCAAAATTAATTGCGATAAACGATATTATTGTAATTTTCAGACCATTTTATGCCACTGATTACCTAATA
>JAPMOB010211956.1:0-21980 GCA_029875015.1 Lepomis gibbosus | reverse complement strand
AGGATGTCGACAGCCTGGCCGAAAAGGGCTTGCCCCAGGATTTACACAACTCGTTGTGCAAATCCGGGAAGAACGGCAATAGACGGCGCCTGGGTGACGCATGATGTGGCAGGAAATGTTCATCCAGCGGCCAATCTATGTGGAGCGTGGCCACCGCCCGCGTTACCACCTCCAACAGCTCATCGTAGCTGGCCGTGGGCTGATGATGCTGGCTTGTTTCCCGGAAGTCTTCCTCCACGAAGCTGACCACGTCTAATTCCTCAGAATCAGAGCGTGGCGGCCCTACCAAACTCAACTCACCAGCAGGAGAATCCACAACGCGGGTTCCCGGGCGGGAAGGAGAGGGAAAGGGCCTCAGCCGTCCTGACATCCTCACCGTCCAGATTGCACTGGGATCCCCATGACTGCAGCCGCCGCCACGCCTCAGCGACCGCGGGACCGGAGCCACGGGGGGAGCACATCCTACCATCAGCCGAGAAGAGAGCCGCTCAAGACCTAAGCACCCTCAGGGGCATGGCCTCGCAGTGGTTACAAGCAGCCCCCTCGAGAGCTGCTTGGGCGTGCGGCAGCCCCAGGCAGGAAACACACATCTCGTGTGTATCACCAGCAGTGATGTAGCGAGGGCACGGGAACACACACCGCCGAAAACCTCCGCCAGACATCTTGCTTAGTCAGGATTCTTGCTTTGTTTACTTGTTTCAATGGAGTGGAGCTTTCTTCTAGCCCTGCGATGGACTCAATGTCTGCTGGGATAGGCTCCAGCCCCCCCCGCAACCCTGTATGCAGGATAAGCGGTTGACGATGGATGGATGGATGGAGCTTTCTACTATAGCCAGAGTGCCTGCTGAATAGAAAAAAGCTAATGAGTATTGTGTGCCGGCGTGCTTTTATACGCCTCCGGTTATGCCGTCACACGCTACCGTTTAGAGCAATACCAATAGGACTGGAGTAGTTTCATTCATAGTTCAGCCATGCCACGCCCAAGGGTGTTCCCATAGTGTCGTCACCGACGCAGTGTCTCGTTCCCCTTCTCGGGGAACTCTGTAGCTCCCTTCTCATCTATGCTTGAGGCTAGCAGCTCAAAGCTATGTTAGCTGCTACTAGCATAGCACTCCTAACCAAACTGTGTCTAACCAAACTTGCAATGTGGAAAATGTCTGGTGCCAGGTTTTTACACGAAAACTGAATGCTGAATGAAAACAACTCACCAACGCCTCGACTCTTCATGAATATTGACAGTGTTACATAAATTGATGGCAAATTGAAAATGCTATAACATTTTCGTAGTTGAGGAGCTCCGCAAGTGACAGCGGGGGAAGTGCGTGCCAACTGCCGGGAGTAGGGCTGTAACGATTAGTCGACGTAATCAACAATGTCGACTACAAAAATTCGTTGAAGTGAAATTTCATTGTCGACGCATTATTACATAGCGTAATAAGGTATATATAGCATAGGTTGTTTAAGGGAGAGATAGCAATCTTCATATTAGGAACATTTCTGGTTGTTTATTTCTAACTGCAATGCACTACAGGAAGTGTTGGGGGCTGTACCGCTTCCACAGTCTGTCATGACTGCTTGAATGTAAGACTACTCACAAAAAAGAAGCATTCATGATGTGAGAAGCGGATTTTTGGAGTTGAGAAGTTCCACGTGTGCTCGCGAGGTTAGCGGTGCTAGCCGGCCGACCAGTCAAAAATCTTTGTTTAAAAGTTTTAAAGTTCGTATAAATCAGTGAATTATAGTAGTAGCCTACGCTGTCTTGTCTTCTTCCCTGATATCACCCTGGTTTTGATACTGGTGTTCATTCTGAATAGTAAACCTTGTTTACTTAATGGTAACGTTAACTAGTTAGGCTGTGTGTTGGAGACCAGTAATTCACTTAAAAGATATTTAATTAGTTAAATGATTTTATTAGGGTGAGGGGATGAAAAAAATAATGTGACTAGTCAACTGATTGAATAAATAATTAACAGATTAGTCGACTACGAAAATAGTCATTAGTTGCAGCCCTAGTCGGGAGTAGCTCGCAAGGCCGGCGTGCCCACAGTCACACAGACCACTACACCAGCAGAGAGTCCAGCATCAATGGCAGAGAAAACCACATAAGATTTTCATTCCGCTATTCTGTCTTTACATTCTGAGTAATGTTGAAACTCTTTAACTTAAATAAGGAGACAGCTGGACTGAGTTCAGCGCCAACAAAACGTAGCAAAATGTTTATTTTAATGTCAGCGGTGGTGCATTTAACACCCCGTTGTTTATGCAAGCACGCTGATTTTTACTGCCTTTTTTAAACTGCTGTGCTTACACACTTGTTTCACCTGACATATCTAACATGCCCACCAAACGGGAGAAAACATACCTTCCTGCAGAATGTTGCAGAACATTGCACAATGTTTCAAGGAAACATGTTAACCTGTGAATTTTAAGTTGAAAGCAACACAGGTTTCTTTTGGCCGAGCCTTCATGAAGGCAAAGGAAACCCCTGGAAGTGCAACCTTTTTGTGAAGACATAAAAAGAACCTGAGCACAAAGCTCTGTGCCATGTCTTTCCTGAACACAGACTTCCTTGCAGGACAAGCTGCTTTGTTTTTCTCTTTTTAACTTTCCTTCTTCTATACTCCTTATGTTGTTAATCTGTCAACATTTACTAGGGTTTAGGTCAAAGTTGTGAGATTGTTTTCCTTCTCTTGTTGTTCCTCTCCTGTCCTTGAATGTTCATTAAAGGCTGAGAAAGGATCTCTGTTCCCCAAACATAGAAACCTAGACTGTGTAAATGATTATTATGCATCCCTTTGTATGTGGAATGGAAACTGTAAATGCCTGTAGGTGATAGACCGGCAGCCTGTCCGCATGCTTTTCCACTGTGCATAGGCTTCAGCCCCCTGCAAATCTCAATAGGATAAACACACAAAAATCACATTAGCGGGAGGTCTTTGGTGGATATCATTGGACAAACAAAAATATCACAAGTCTGAATTTAAGGTACAAGCACTGTCTTGTTTGAGCCACAGCTACAGTAAAATACTACAGGGCTAGTTCTGCTTATCAGTTAGAAAACACACACACACACACACACACACACACACACTTGTGGTTTAGAATACGCACTTTGAGGTTTCAGAACTGTTTGATGTTATATTTTCAGAGTAAGGGCGTTTTTCAACAGTCGTGGGTGTTGTCAACACCTCAAGTTGCGATAGCTTGTTTTGTTTAGTTTTTTTTTAAACTGTCCTCATTTCATTTATAATTACAGGCTCACTACAGTATCAATATATTTAGATAGAAGAACATCTATCAGTTTTTTGCTTTATGGTTTATTGATTATTGTTTTTTTTTCTCTGGACTGAAAAGGAGAAGTTGTGTTAGAAATTAGCTACTTTGATTTCAAGGGGAAGGCCCACAAATTTCATGTCTAAGTACTGTGACATCTGACCCACTATGTAGGTCAAGTTTCTCAAAGCTCTATCGCATTTGTATTGTTTCTCCATGCGCTCTTGGTCTTGAGTGGAGAACCCAGGCAAACGGGAGAACTGTTGACTAAAGCCACATAAACATATTTATGATGGACATAGATGGAAGATGACAGATTGCCACTTGCAATTTTTTTCTGTTTTCTAGAGAAATAACATTTTCTATGAAAATGCTGCTTGATTGTAGTTGTATTTCTTCAGAGGTTTCATTTGACCTTATTTTGCATGCTTTTGAAACATTTTGATAAATGGTAATTATAGTGCACTGATACAATTAGAGCCCACTTCGTTGAAAGCTTGAACTATGTAATCATAGCTCTTTGAAAACTCCACCCCGAATGGCAAATGTGTTCAGCCACGAGTTCTGGTTTTGCTCATATTCGAACAGTGGTTTCTTGATTTGGGGGTCTGGCATCACTTTCTGGCACTTGCAAGATGCCTTGAATGCTGGTTCTCAGTATTTTATGTGCTTATGGTTGACTTGAAAGTGGTCATGGTCTCAGTGCCACTGCCTGTCTTATGGAATGTAGTTAGGGTCTGTCGGTGCATGGTTGGAGGTTCGTCAAGTGCCATGCATGGTGACAATAACAGCATGAAGTGAAGAGTGTGAATGTGGCCTATAGTCTATCTAAACCAACAACCACAGCTGTGCAGGGAGAGGCATGAAACCCTCAAACCTGCAGGGAGGGGCACATTTCCATCTGATTGGGAGTTCCTGTTTTTCTCTTGTACTTTCTGAGAAATATTGAGTAAAATAAATTTAAATTTGATGCTTTTGTAATAATGCTTTGACTAGATGCCATTGTCTTGTAAGTGCAAGTGAGATTCTTGCAACATATCCAAAAATATTGCGCCATGTTACAAAACTGGCTTATAGTGGCACCTGTTTTGAAAGAGCCTTTCCCGTATACAGCTTGACTCACATGTGCTGTTGTAGTAAAATCTGGATGATGTCCTGGGAAAACAGCATAATCTTTGAAAATTGTTGAATATCAGTCAGGTTAACGTTGATTTTGTGAAATAGATGGAAGATATTTGTCGAACAATACTGACTTCTTCGACTGTGAAATTTTAAAATTGTAGGCAACTGGGAAATTCTCACCGTTGTTTTGCCACTTTATAAGGTGATGGAACAAAAGTGACTGCAATCTCTCTGTTGCATGTCGAATGTTTGTGTGTGTGTGTGTGTGTGTGTGTGTGTGTGTGTGTGTGTGTGCGCTGTTTTTTGGGTGTGGTGTGTGACTAACCTTTTTTGGTTTACTTCCCCATCAAAAATGCAGTGCAAAAGTATCTGTAGTCAGCAGCAACTACTCCGTCTTGTCACACACTCAGCATCACCTCCAGCAGCCAGGGTGAGTGCTCTCCACTGCACATCATTCACTTCACTCTACACCTATGATAATTACCTATAATAAATATAACAGCATACAATTAGAATGCAGTGTAAAATAGTAAAAATTTTAGAATGAACAGATTTTAGATTCTTGGGTTGAGCATGCAGAAATTTCATAAATAATGAATGCATTTGTAAAGTTTTTGCTCTGATTTGATTTAAAACAATATGGACCTGGAAGAAAAGCTTTAATGCATCTTTAGTCATTATTGAATAATTACTTTTGACTGATGTCACTGAAGAGAGTTTTAGTAGAGAAAAAAGAAAAAACTTAACAGGTGTTTTTGCTCTTTTTCAATTACTTATTATAATATAGTGCAGCAATTCAGTCAGCACTACTGCTTGGGAATCTTAAGTAAGAATTGTCCAGTATTCTTGCAAAAAACAATGTGTGTATTTCCTTTGCATGGTGATTTAAATGCCCTTTGCAGCTGCTCAGTCATCCTGTGTTAACCACAGCTAGGTGGGGTGTTGCGGCACATGGGGGGCATTTAAATGATGCCTTTTAAATTGATTGAAGCGCTGTATTGAGGAAGCACACAGTACAGTTATCATATGAGTGTCAGGGGAATTTGTTTTTCTTTTCCCATACAGTAGCTGTATTGAACTTGTTCTTATTTTTTCTTCTTAGGTGTATGTTGTGCACAGGCAGAGCTCCAGTGGTTAGAGTGTGTCGATAGCCTGTTTGATCACAGGAGTTCCACACTAATTCCCGTGCAGCTCGTACCAGCTCGCTCCGGCCTGTTACCACCACACAGCCTTGATCTTGACCAGCCCAGCTGTTGCCATGAGTGTCTTCTCCTCTCTCACTTCTTCCTCCTCATGCCCGGAACTGTACCACTTACCCAGTTATCCTAGCAACACCAACATTTCAGACGACACCACTAACGCCACTGAGATCAGCCATGTGATACTACGACATTACAACCACACCGGCCGCCTGCTGAACAGGACCATCTCAAACAACCAGAGCCACATCAGTGCCTCCACGGCTGTCTTGCTCTTCTTCAGTATTTTCATCATCCTGGAGAATCTCATGGTGCTGATGGCCGTCATCTCTCGCATCCGCCACAGCCGGCGTTGGGTTTACGTCTGCATTGCCAACATCACGCTGAGTGACCTGCTCACCGGCGCTGCCTACGTAGTCAACATCTGTTTGTCTGGCAGCCAGACATTTCGCCTCACCCCTGCCCTGTGGCTCTTCAGGGAAGGGATGCTGTTTGTAGCCCTGGCAGCATCCATATTCAGTTTGTTGCTAATTGCTGTGGAGCGTTACAGCACTATGATGAAACCACTGCCCCAGAAGTCAGCCAGGAAGACCTACTATAGGATCTATGGCTTGGTGGCACTCTGCTGGGCTTTGGCGCTGGTAATTGGCTTCCTCCCTTTGCTGGGCTGGAACTGTGTGTGCAGCCTGGATAGATGCTCCACCCTCCTCCCTCTCTACTCCAAGACCTACATCTTTTTCTCCCTTATCATATTCTTCCTTATCCTCCTGGCTATTGGTGTGCTCTATGGTGCCATCTACTGCCACGTACACAAGAGTGCACAGTTGGCCCCCCTTCGCAGTCGCAAGCGCTCCCTAGCTTTACTTAAAACTGTGATCACCATAGTTGGGGTCTTCATGATCTGCTGGGGGCCGCTGTTCCTGCTTTTGCTGGTGGATTTCTTCTGTGCTTCACGCCAGTGTGCACTGCTGTTCAGCGCTGACTTTTGCATTTCCCTGGCTGTCCTTAACTCTGGCCTGAACCCCATCATCTACGCATTGGGCAGCAGTGAGATGAGGAAGGCTATTGCTGAACTGCTTTGCTGCTGCTGTCTGAAGTCTGGCCTCTGTCACCCAGACACATTCACATCCAAGGAGACCAGCAGCACCTCAGAGAGCAGGAGGGACAGTCTGAGGAACAGTTTTAACAAGGTCAGGAATCTGAGCGTGGCCTCCCCACCGTCAACTCCTAACAAGCCTCGCAGGGGACCCAAAAAATATAGGCTGAGCTCCACCACCAGCTGCCTGTCAGTTTCAAGTAGTTAAACCACAAAGTGCTCCCCTCCCAAGCAAACAAGACCGATGTGCACTGATACACATCTAACGGTTTCCTCTGAGTTTTGGTCTGAATGTTCAATGCTTTGTCAGCAGGCACTGATTATTGCACACTGTCAGAAAACATGAATTTATCCTTAAGTTTGCAGTAAAGTAATATTACAAACAGCAGTATTATGTTGCATTACAAGAATTCCATTTTCACTTACACTTGTTATGTTGTTACACTGTAGCCTATTCTTTATTAACATTATTAACATATATTAACGCAGTTTATTTACATAAGATTTAATGTGGAAATACAAGTAATATGGAACTATAATGTGTGTAAGAAAAAAATATGTACATTCAATGCATTAGATTGTAAAATACTGTGTAAGACTGATGTTTAGTGTTTAAAGACAACTGATGAATATATAAATAAAGTTTATTTTGCTTTATGCATGAGTGCATTTTGATTTCAGGAGGTATATACCTCTTCTCTCCTCTGGAGGGAGACACATGATCGATACCTTGACTGGCTTCGGTGGATGGATCAGATGATTCGAAGTGTTTTAGATTTTGTCTCACGCAAATGCTTAATTGTTTTTTCTAAATTTACCTTAGCTAACTTTTTACAGATCCCACATTAAAATCTCTGCCAAAAACAAGATCTTTGTTCATTTACCAGATAATGTGTCTGTACAGAAGAGATAATATTCTTATCTTCAGTTTTAAAGGCTTGTCTTTGTCCTCGAAAGGCCTTTTCCAGGCGGCTCTCCCCTCCCTGCTTTTCTGACAGGATGACTGATTAAAGTTCAGGTGAGGCCTGGGACTGCAGCCCCAAGGGCACACACAGCCTGGGCTAATTGATAAATTCATTATGACAGCCTGGCAGGGTAGATGGATTAGATTTAGCAGATAGTATGCACCTGTAAGTTATACAGGCTATACTGTATTTGTGGTATACTGGGAGAACTTGTTTCGTCTTCATGTGAGATTGTGTTTTCACAAAACAAAACATTTGACAACTTTGTCAATCTGCAAAGGCAGAGATGTGCAATGTGTGCAGTTTCACTCTTTTAATTCATTAAACAGTCACTGCAATGAATCGGCAGGTCAGGTTGTATGCTATTTAAAGGTTGAAAGTTTACACAGAATAATGTGTTTGTTTTACTTGTTAAAGCATCTATTCTCTCTAATTAAGGTAGCCCAGTTGTCACATCATATCTTAAAGGAATAACTGTTTACATTTTAAAGGCCCATTTCTCTATAACATTAAATATTTACTAATTAAACAATGACTAAAGTTCATTTAAAAATATCTCTTAAGTATTATTTATTCAGCTTTCAACACTCAAACTCTCAGCTAATTTGTGTCAAGGTGGAGTGTTTTCAGATTTGTTTGGCAGTTACCTGGAAACACCCAACTGTCATCAGATTGTGAGTCAAATGTTGCTAAATGCTGATTGGTACGTGGCATCACCTTTTCCCAACTAAGCCCCACCCACTTCAAACCAGTTAGAAGAGCACAGGCAAGAACCGAAGAAATACGTCTCTCATGGAAAATCTAAAAAAAAATGTGGACAGCAGAAAATAGTGTGTTCATGTAGCATCAAACCACCCAGAGTCGAAGCTTACTGAGAAAATATGATTTTAGGCCCTTTAACCATGAAGGATCCAGGGCAGCTGGAAATCTGTTCTATGAATGAAGAATATGTGTCAAGAGACCTGTTTTGTCCCATTTTGTTTGTTTTTATGTCAGGGATCATTAAAATCAAATGTTTTTTTATGTTAGTGTGAAACTTGAACCCATTGGAAAACCATTAAAATAATAATGTGTCAGCAGACATCCTGAAAATGATTGATGCATTACAGGTTATGTTTGATTGATTACTACAAATTACCTTTGACACATCAATCTGTGTGTGTGTGTGTGTGTGTGTGTGTGTGTGTGTATGTGTGTGTGTGTGTGTCATGTTCACAAACTCATGCTGATGATTAGAGAGATTAAGCAGGGTGAGAAGATGGTGAAATATCCTTAATCCTTTTTTTTCTCAGCCAGAATTTACAGAATATTGTCCTAAATGCCTTAAAGTGTCCCAGTAGACTACAGTGCTGAAGTCCCATCGCCTTTTCAAATTCACCTCTGTTCCATTAGCCTCCCCAGGAAGTGTATTTTCTCATAGAGGGCTTTTTAAAAGCTCAAACATGATACTGTGATTTCCTGCCCATTGTCTAATGAGTACTTATTCACTGATGTTCTAGGTAGTATACTGTAATCAGTTATTTCATTTTAACAAAGGTAACACAACATATTCCAGATAGGTTTAGTGACACACATGCTCTCAGCATCTCTTATCTTTGTTATCATGTTTCAGTATTTCTTAAAGAACAATGAAAGAAGAAAACATACTGGAGCAATTAAAGTGTGTAACAGAAGCTAATCTGGAAAATAGATGTGACTAAAATATACTGAATATTCATGCAAGCATGGAGCAATAAAATTAACGTGTTCAGCAGTTACCAACAACATTCAGCTTGATCTTGTTTTGTGCAAACATATGAGCAGCTAAAATAATAATCCAAAAAATGGCAAGTTGTCGCAATTAATACAATTCACTTGCTTATCAATAATGACTTCAGAGATTTCCACTATCCTGGCAGGCTGTCAGGCAGACATTCCCGCTCATGGGGTGTGTAAGCTGCACAGGCTCGTCAGTGACGGCTGGAAGAAGGAAATGAGGCGTTGATGTGAGAAAGGAAGAAACTTTGTTTACATCCTTTTACCTGAAACCGCCGCCCACGCAGCGGCTGACAATATCGTTCACTGCCGTAACAGCAGGAAAGCACACATTCAAATATAGAAAACACGCACAAACATTCATATATTTATTATTCATCATGTGCATATGACAGTGAAGTAACTTGATATTGAGTGCATATAAATACAGACTCAATTACAAATGTATACTCGTAAGCTAGAGGGCCACACATGTTCTGTAGATGTATGTGCACACACTCAACAGAAACATGCCCGAAATAAACATACTCTACAGTGGCTCATGAGGTTTCTTAGAAGTAAGGATTTTCTGAGGCCGGCTCTCCTCAAAAATCTTTTCCTGTGGCAGGGGAAGCAAACAAGTCATTGCTGGTTTTGTGTGTTTGTGTGAGCTCCTGTCTCATGAATTCCTGCATCTTTATGGGTAAAAGTAGGGGATAAGCCTCCCTCATCCTTCATCCTGGCACAGCTCCAGGTCCGGTGCCTGATGAAAAAGCAACAGCAAATTCCTGGCTTTATTAGCTCTTGGCTCAGAGACATTTCTTGTATCATATTTGACATGTCAGGGGCTGATCACCAATCCACGCTGCTCTCCCTCTCCTTCTCCCCTTACAACAACAAGGCCTTTTCTCTGCTCTAAATGAGGTACGATGGGTTAATGATGGTTGCGTGCAGACGTGGCTATGCCCTCAATAATTACCTCGCTGGCTTTGCCTCCAGGTGTTCAGCAGACAGCTAATGATGTACTGTCTGAGGAGAATGGGAAGGGGTGGGTGAGGAACAGAGAAGCTACGTGGGGGTGGAGGGTGGGGGGGTTTGTGTGCGTGTGTGTTGGGGGGGTGATACGTTGGCATCAGCATTGCGACAACTCGATGGCATTTGTGCTGCCCAAAAACCTGAATGTAATGTAACAGCCTGAAAAAAGAAAAGAAAGAAAAACTTTCATCATAGATAAGTCATGATTTTGTTCTCATCTTGCAAAATCTGTAATCAGATGTAAGTATTTTTATTTACTTAAGGGAAATTCCACTTTTTCTCCTGGGTCTAACTTTTTGTATTTATGGATATCATTCCCATAAGTTAGAATGAGATTTTCCTAGCTTAATTGCTGAGATAAGGGACTGATAGCTTTACAGCAGACATCACTGTAAGACAAAGCAATTACTTTAAAGGGATACTTCACTCAAATCCTCTTCTGAGAAACACAACCCATGAAAATGTGAAGGGGTGTAGAATTTTGCAGCTTTTTCATGGTGGTCAACATGTTATACGGCAGTTATAATGTGACCTAGTTTCTCGTAGATATGTTTCATGTACAAATATGACTGAATGCACCGCTTCTGGTTTCAGTACTCATGCACAACCCTCTCAAGCAAGTTCATGTGTCATATGACAGAAACCACAATAGGTTTAGACATGATGCATTTTATAATTTGCCATTTTGTCCATCTCTGGTCCCCAAAAAACTAACTAACTAAAATAAATTAACTAAATAATCAACATACAGCGCAACAATGGTGCACTACTTTGTCTCATTATTCATGTTTGAGGAAGATGCATTCTAAGCAGCTACACAGAACATCCTCCTGACAACCATGTCCAGTCATAGCCTACTTTCACCCCAGCTCAGACTACAGGATGCATTCAAATATGGACCAACACTCGGAGTGAAGAAAAAAACTTGTTATGTTATGTTATTTGGACACAAATTTTGGCTGTTCCCAAACCTCTTTACTGTGAGAAGCGACGTGGGTTTATTGTCCACAAGCCAGAAATGGAAGGGCACTCTATGACTCTTCGATCCAAGCAGTAGCCAAAGCACCATACCTGTGAGAGACACTCCACTAATAACAAATCAGAGCTAGACACACAGCTCACTACACTGATACAAATGACAGAATATGTATTGGCTGGGAAGAAGAACCCCCACCCCCACCCCGCCTCCCCCCGCCCACATGTAATAAATGCCAGAAATTACAGGAATGTTTTGACTGATGATGGAGGATAATCATTCCTGTGTTGCTGACACATTGTCACGCATACATGCAGGTCACATGCTGGAAAACTGGAAAAGAGAGAGCTTGTGACTTGTTCTGTACTAATGGCTCACAGAAAAGTGGAGCAAAATCATGTCAGAACATTAAAGATAATCCAGTTGCAGACGATTCAACTGTCTTTTAGGTACATGAAAACAATGCATGATTTGTGACCTTGCTGTCCATTTCAACAGCAGACTATAGTAAGTAGTCTAGTAGTAGTAGTATAGTAAGTAAATAATGACTTGCACAGATTCCTACAACTATTTAATGGATAATATAATGGAAATACTGCAAGTTTCAAAATGACAGCATTACAGTGGAATTAATGTAATGAAGGTTCTGGCCATCTTCAATCTTTCATGATCATTCGTTTGTCACAATTTTGCACACAGCAGCTCACATTTTACACGAGGCAGGAGAAAACACAACACAGCTTTGTTTGAGTGCCTTTAAACAAATATGTATGCAATGGGCAGGTGTTTATCTTTTATGTGTGTATACCCAATATGTCATGTGTCCACATATGCATTTATGTGCTTGTGCATCTGGGTACTCGTGGACGTGTTCCCACAGTGATATGAAGCAGACAGCAACAGCCAGGTGTCAGCTTGGTCGGGCAGTCATTATCTGGTCTTTCTCATACACACACAGGATGATTTCATAAACTGGCAGCATCAGGAAAATGTCTCTTTATTTAACCCAGCAGACTCACTCCCTGAGTAAAACTCCCCCAGAAAACATCCACTTTATTTGGCGACCATTCAGCGTCCCATTCCACATTCACACATCAATAATGGCTGTGCAAATATGCAGTGTTGTGGTTACAATTATACCCAATCAATCAATGTGTTTGCCATTTTCTTTTGGGCCACTGACATGCTCTTGCAACAAGGAGAACAAAAGGCCAGGAAGGGCGTACACTCTGCCACACAAAGCAATCAAACATTTGCATATAAGGCCCTTTTCTTCTGTCTTTCTGTCGACTGCACCTGGCTGAGGAATCTTGTTTGAGGAGGCCAGAGAGCTCCGTCCTCTTCCTTTCTGGCGTTAGTGGATCTGATTTAGGATTTATACACTTTTTGTTCACAGTTTAAAAGTTACACATGTCTATATAGTTGATGCATAAACACATACCAAACGTATCTTTTATTTCCCACACACACTGTGGGTCTGTTAACTAAAAATACACCGTAGCAAGAGAACAGCTCAAAAGGAAAGGGGAATGATGAGAGAAGAGGGCAAGATGAATTAAAGGAGAATGGACTGCGACGTTGTCCTCGTTATGCAATGTTTAATAGAAAAATAGCTACATAGATAAACAGAAGACTGTTCTGGAGAGATTTCTTCTGATGCCAGTGTGGGTAGGCCTACATGTGGAGGAGGAAGGGCTCTAAAAATCTACACCATCTCTCGGCACAGCTGTTTCCTCTTTATCAGATTCTAGATAGTGGGACTGCAGATACAAAGGAGAACAGGCCATAAGTTATGAGATATAAAATGATGAAGGCAAACACACTGTCAACACAAATTCAGTTATTCTCTGTTTTTAATATGGTTAAGAAAAGTAAATAACATGCTGCAACAAGATGATAAATTGCCAGAAGCACACAAAAGTGCTTTTTCAGTCCTCATTCTTTGTGAATGTAGAAGACAATTACCAAAGAGACAACAAGTTTTCTCTTGAGGACTGTATGTCGGCCATCTCCTGTGACTTTACACTTGACCTTGAGAATTTATGCAAGCGTGTTTTCTCTCTTTTCTTAATCCCTTCTCTCATTCTTGCTGTGCTTTGGCTGAGCACCGTGACCACTTAACTAATTGTGTTGTGAAAGATATTCCAAGGGTGATGCTTCAGCTTCGGTTTCTTAAAAGCGGATGCAGGTTTTCTTAGAGAAGGGCTCTGCAGGGGACACATTTGGAAACAAGGCTAACACTCTATAGAGCTGTGCTGTGAGATTGTGTTTAGTAGCTGAGAGCTAGCATCAGTATGCTATCATGCACACGGTGACAATACTAACATGCTGATGGTAAGCGGGTATAAAGTTCTCACAGTTAAGACAAGACTTCAGGAAGTCACTAGCTTACACCTGACCAAGATATAGACATTTAACATTTCAGTTTTTGTACAGATTAAGCAAGCGAGATATAATATGTTACTTACTGAGCTTGAGAGGTGCTGGTAGGCAGAGCCAGGCAGGCTGTTTCCCCTTGTTTCCTGTCTTTGCACTAAGCTAAGCAAATCTCCTGGTTTTAGCTTGGTTTTGATTACATAGATATTACATAGGTATCGCTCATCTCATATGACTTTGGGAAGAAAGCAAATAAGCATGTTTACCAAAATGTTGTGCTATTTCTTTAAAAGATGACTTAAATGATGATTTGAAGACGTTTATATATCACCCTTTGTTGAAAACAAATGCCGTCCGCTGTTTTTGGCAACCAGCTACATACAGTATTTAATAAAACCCAGCTTGACGTGGATTTGGACATAACATTTGGTGTCTTTCTTGAATGTGAAATATTAATGTCACAACTGTAAATAAAGTGTATTTACATCGGAAATTTATTTCATGTGAGTCATCAGACTGAATGAAACACTTTGTCTTAAAGTTTAAAACCTCCTGCAGTACATATGAAATCCATAAAGAACATTCTTAGTCACTGTCCGCCAACCATAAATCCTAGATGACTTTGCACATTTGAACCTTGCATTTCAAAGGCTTTTCACTCTTCTGCTCTCATTGCTGAGATTATTCTTGAGAGGCTTTGGACTCAAGATTGTGACTTCCAGGTTTGGAGGTCCTGTGCTGCAGCAGCGTCCCCACTGTTTTTCCATGTGGCCTGCGGAATGGAAGGAGCTGAAGCTTTGTAGAACAGATGTTCCCGTTCAGCTCTAAACCAAATTAGGCAGCCAAGCTCACAGCCAGTGGCCAGAACCACACGGATGCTGATTGAATGGCGGAGGGGGCAACAAAAGCAGATCAGGCTCAATAAAGCAGCCACATCATGAAATCTGCTCAGCCTTTGAGGCTTGAAAATAAAAGGGATATTGACATTGCTATGGAGACTAAAAGGGGAGCTAGAGGCTCTGGTCTGAGTACCCGTCGCTGGCTGTGAGGATGTGAAATCAAGAACGTGTATTGCCGTGCTTTTTATTTCAGAGTATGAAACAGGCAGCCTGCAACTGGTTGTAACAAGAATAACTCATACAGAAAGTTGAACCTTTGACCTTTTTCAGTATGCTGGAAATTCTCTGCTACAACAATGACAATGAGAAAACCACTACTGCCACACTGGTGAGGATTTTAGAAACATTAAGATCACTCTGCATCTAAGATTTTTACCAAACAGCATACTGTAAATAGTCAGATTTTTTTTATTTATTTGGATTTTAAAAATAAAATTCATATATTCAGCTAACTGTTCAGTGGCATTGTCTGTAATATTTATTTTCTTGCATCTTACGTCTCTGTCGTGTTTAATCATGAATCACCAAAATGTCACCATTTCATGACCTAAAAAGTCCAGTTTCAACTTTTCTGACAATGCATTCAGACAGTCCAATGGGTTTTTCCAGTGGTTTATTTAGCCTGAGAAGTGGAATATTTTTTCCAATCCATAAACAATCATTTACTCATCAAGGGGAGCAGCACTGATTTTACACATCAAAGTCTGTTTACAGGTCTGAGGGAGTACTAATGCATAGCCTCTATGAAAAAAAAGTTGTACAAAGCCTTTTGCGGCAAAGATAAATTGTCTCAAGTGGTGTCACTTCGGTTGGAGCTGATGACAAGCTTGAAAATGAAAAAAAATCCAGGGGTGTGGAGTTAGAAGTGGGCTTATCAAACCTCTATAGCCCGCTCCTCATTCTGCTTGAGGTTAGCGGCTACAGGAGCCACTACTAGCATAACACACCTGATGTCCGCCCAAACTGCTGGCAGTTGGGTTGTAGAGTGGGTAATGTAGAAAGAACAATGTGTGGAGTGGAGAAAGACCATTAATCATGAGTTTGACAAGATTAGGTTTATCTAAAAATTCAAAATCACCAAATTTGTAGATGTGTGGTTTTCACTGGACAGTGACTCTCCAAATAGAAATAATGAAGCCTTTATGTATTTGCCTAAAAGCAGTCAGACTTGAGGATATTGAGTCTAAAAAAAACACTGGAATAATCCTGTAAAACAAATATAAACTCCCTCCTGGTTCCCAAAACCCCCAAACTGACCTCATGACCTCAGTTTCCTCAATGGGAGTCATGACCCTGACTGGTAAACTCATGGCAGCCCTATCATTTTGCAGCAACATCGAGATAATCTCACATTTACTTTCATTTATCCTCATTTCAGTCTTTTGTTACGTCATGGCTTTTTGATTGCCTTTTTATACTTTCCCTCTGAGGGATAAATTATATCATCGTGAATAAAAAAACAACACTAGAATTCCTTCTCAGGCTCATTGAAACTTTATTACATGAAATGGTGGCTGAATTAGTAATGAAATGAAACATTGGTTGCACGTGTAACATCAAAATAAATCATGCTCCAAATGGATTGAAAGTAGTTAGAAACTTACTGACATTTAGAATAATGCACTTCATGCACCATTTTCTTCCACATTCAGTCAGATTAAATGCTTACACAAATCATAGCTAACTTGTCAGTGGTGCTACTTGGCTGAAACAATGCCCTGAAGTCAATATCACACCGCTGACACAATGAAAAAAAAAACTCTCTAACCTTTCTTTGCGCAATCTCCTCAAGGTTGGAATGAAACATTTATCTGTAGAAACTCAAAGTAAAATAAGAAATATCATTTTATGGTGCCAACCACAATCAGTGGAGTTGCTGGATAAGAGCAGATTCATCATGCTTGCTAATGAGCTTTCATTGTCCTGTAGGGTATGAAATCTTCAAGATGAAGCACTTTTCCTTTGGTAGCTTGTGAGTTATCTGGAGTGTGTGGAGGAAGCAGCATTGCACACATTCCCAGTGACTAATAGTGGGGACTGCTGGGTGACATCAATTATACAGGCATAGCAGACATTTCACCAGGATTACCTGACAATGAACTCCAGTCTCAGTCTGGCCTTTGACAGCACAGAAAGACAGAAAAGAGAGAGAAAGAAAGAGAGAGAGAGAGAGAGAGAGAGGAAGAGTGAGAGGCGTGTTTGCAGCCTTTCAAGGGAAGAATACTGAATTTAAACACGAAGGCAGAGCAGAACAACAAGATCGACTGCATCAGTGTGTAACAGTATTCACACAGCGTCTCAGGATGGCAGAGCCTACCTATCAAGCAAAAAACTGCTTCTGAAACATTCATATTTTAGCTAAGAAAGGACAGTCATCTAATGCTAGCTGCACCGCCTTGAAGAGACTCCAGGGTTCAGTGCTATCCTCTGACAGGTTGAAAGGTTCGGATTTTCATCAGGGCACTCAAGGCAAACACCCCACACCGCTCTGTGCTGGGCGTGGTCAACTCAACACTAGTGCACTGCAAGAGAAATGTTGAATCTGGGCTGGGCTGTCTAGCTGCATGTTCAGTGGAAGTTGGTGAAGTAACACTTGACATTGATCCAGCTAGTTAGTGGGCTCCACTCCTGTTCCTGCTGAACTGAGCCAGTTTTCAGATAAAACACTGATACCAGTTCAGTAGGCACGGGAGGGCACAGCCCAGTCATGGCAGATTGGGACAAGTGTGTAATCTGCCTTCTAATATATGAGATTTTTTGTAAAACTAGCAACAAATGATATCTAACATGCAGTTTAAGAACAGCGTGAATTCACCAGCAGCTGCTACAGCTGTCAAGCTTTCTGTTCTCACGTGGCACATATGCTGTGATAACAGCAGCAGGATTACAAGAATAATTCTAAACGTTCTTAGCAATTATTATCTTTAATTTCAGACAGTCATAGACAAATGCATTTTTTCATTTCTACAGGGCAAGAGAAGATTTTTCTGCCTGAAATGTCAACTGTCATAGGAAGATTATATCAATTTAGCTACTTAGCTTAAAGGTAAAAATTTTATTTGTGTCCATGTGACTTGTTTAAAATGAGATTCTTGGAAAAAAAACAAAAAAAACAACAACTTTATTATTATAGTGCAAAAACACTGAGACTAACGTTCCAGGCACAGTCAGCATCCTCACTAGTTGAAGATATAATATAAAAACAGGAAATTAAAGAAGCAGCATTGTTTTTGTACTGCAGTGTAGACCTAGCTTAGTTAGTCTTATTGTTATTATTGTGTGTATGACAAGGAAAAATGTAAAATCAGGCTGTTATTTTGCTCTATTATATGCCTTTTTAACTGTTAACTTATGTGTTTTGTGTTTTCCACCAGTTTTTACTTATAACATTACAAGAGAATAGGGTTTAGAGTGAGGACTAAAATATATAAAGTAATGTTGACTGGACATAAACTTCCCCAAATCAAATGAAGAGCATGACAAAGTCTGCTTACACTAACCTACACTCTGATAACACAACACACAGTGGAGAAATAATACACAGCTAGTTGTAAACAGGTCTTTTTTCCAGTAATCTGTGACTCAGATTAATGATGTTAATTAATGATGTACTCCTTGGACTTGGAATTATACGCTAGAAATACTAACAAATGTAGCTTGAGGCTGAGCAGATAAACACACTGTTTAATCAATTTCAAACACTTTTGCTCTTGTGTTTTTGGTTTAAAAAAAATATTAAAAGACACAAATCTTCAAACTCTTTAAATTGTGAGTATTTTTCGTACTTAAGGCCCATGCAAATCATTTTAGCTTGAAATTCAAAGCTTGACAGGCCTGCTTAGTTAAGGTTTCTAAGCTATGATTAGACAATCACTGCTTGAGGAGGGTTTTATCAAACAGCTAACGAGGCGTATACAGGTTCCCAACCGTTCCCAACACAAGTCCAGGCTGCCATGTGGCACCATAATAATGACACACTAGTCCTGAGCAAACTCAGTTTGACCTGAACTGGGCATGCCCAGACGGGTCTGACATTTAGCAACACATTCCTAAAATCACAGTACAACCTGTGGCATTTTTAAGTCCACATTAAACCCGGGTCAATCTGTCTCACTCGAGCGCTTTCAAATATATTATGCATGATGCTTCTTGCCAGATGCATACAGTAAGATAAGACAGTTGTTGCTTCAGGCAAACACTATTAAAAAAAACAGGACATTTTGTCTCACCTCTGGACAGAATTGCACAATCAAGACCTGCATTTGGTCCACAGCAACACATTTAACCCAAATAGCTCCTACATGGGACCTTTAGTCTTCCCAATATCGCTCCCTCCCACCTAATCTCTCGTCACTCCTCTCCTCCTCCCTCCTTCTTTCTTCATATCCGAGATCATCAAGTTCTTTCCAGTCACCGGAACAAATCCCCTCCGTTGAATCAACTATTTCACCTCAGGCACTGAACTTAGCCACTGTGAACAACACATAGCAGGGATCAATGCTCACCAATTAGCTAAGCTCTGTGCCTTTAGCAAGTGGGTGGCTGGCTTTTGAGGGAACAGAGACTCACGCAGACCTTTACGTGACTGCTCAGTGGTAAAGTTTGGTGGGGTAAAGCTTGCAATGGTTATGATGTAGAAGTTTGCTTTGCCTTCAACACAGCTCACTCAGATTGTGTTTCAGAGTGTGCTGCCAATGTAGGATATTGGCCTTCATTTAAAACATCGAAGTCGTCTGAAACGTGATCTGCCTCCAAAAATTTGTTCTATCATGTAAAGCTGGGTGGCTCTCATGCATATACATGGATCTCCTAGCTGATTTGAAATGGGAAATTAAGGAAGACAGTTTAAATTTCAGACAGCTGCACATTTGACTGCAGCCTTAAATGCATTTAGACAGTATTTAAGGGAGACACGTGTTGTCACAGTTTTCCGTGTGAGAAACTGACTCCACAAGTTAACCTCTATTGAGAGTAGATCACAATATGTGTCTAACCTCCTACAATGTATATTCCTTCAACTCCATAGCAACATCCAGTGTCAGGTAATAACTGAAAAACCGAACAGCCAAGAAGACAACACACAAGCATCCCACTGTGGAAATATAATGCGGTCACCTGCTGAGCTGTGAAAGAGTGGAAATCCCTGGCAATGTGATTTTTGTTTCTCTTTGTGCATCAAATCACGGTGCCAGGAACCCTCCCCACCACAGCCAGGGGCAGACTGGATCCACTCTGCACCTCTCTGCCCTTCTCCGCCCTCTGTATCTTGTCCAACATCCTCCGAGGCTCCAGATGCCTTCTTCCGCAGCAGCTGTGGAGCACCTGTGACCTGAAAGAAAGAGGAAAAGAGAGACGTGGGGGTACATTACTCGGCAGAAAGTCCAAACAAAACCTTTGCATTAGAACTCAAACTAAACTGATGATAATCTATGATCCACGTCAAACCACTCGTGTAACCCGGGGATGAAAGGTGATACAGCTTATCTCTGCAACAAAATATATTAAATTTGTGGGACGTGAGGAATGACTCTGCAGACTTCTCCGTTGCACAGATCAGCAGGACGCAGCAGATGCAGAGTCTAGTTGGAACATGCAGAGCCAGCTACCTGGTCAGTCTGTGTAAAGCAACTCGGGAGCAAAAAGCAAACACTGCCTATTTGAAATGGCGAGCAGAATGCAAACTGCCTGGTACTCCCAGATCACTACCCTCACTATAAAATGTCAGCCAAGGAGAACATGCACCATAAGGAGGTCTGTGTCTTGTTTTTGCAAATAATAAGCAAACTTTACAAATGGATTTGGTTCTGTTTTGCCTTTGTTTCCCATTGAACAAGTTGGATTCAGGTCAGAGGGGTCTGTTTGATTTGTTTTCCCATTGTAGATGGCTTGACGTTACTGGGTGGGTTCACAAGGGGAGATGTAGAAAAAACAAACTTGAGCTCTTTTTACAACTTCCTTCTTGAAATATTGGAACTGCACGGTGTATTATTATCTTTTGTTGTCGTTGTTTGTGCTGTTTTGCAGGGAAAATTCCCGGCCCACCCTGGTGGAGAAGGAATAATGACAGGATTGTTGAGCAGTGAGGAGGAGGTTAGGGCTGAGCCTCAACAGTCTCTCCTTGATTGTCGGCATCTCCTCACACTTGATTTGAGAGTCAGAATGACTGATGATTGGAGGACCACATCTGTGGTTTCTTTTAGGAAATATTAACATCTGTCATGTGATTGTTTTTTAAAATAAAATATTCTCCAGTCTCCTCTGGGAACTGCACAGAGCCAATAAATCCAGCACATAACCCCTTGTAAAACAGTGAATTGTCATTTATATGCTTTATGCTTTTGTATAAATTTTTAAAAAACAAAATATAACGTGGTAGGTGGATTTTTTATTTCCAGTCTTTGTGCTAAGCTAAGATAACTAGCTGCAAGATGTAGCCTTAGATATTTAACAGACAATCTCATCTCTCAGTTGAAAAGCAAAAAAAGTGTGTTTCCCGAAATTAACTAGTTGTGCTTTTTGTTTAGTTTTATTATAGTGTATATGCCATTGATTAACTAACGGATTACAGCAGCAACTTGTGTACCATGAGGTCCATGATTGAAGTGTAGACTTAAAAGATCTGTCCATAATCAATTCTGCAGAAGTAAAGATCCCATCTGAAGTCATCAGTGCATTTTTAATATCCTGATAATTACAAAGAAAATTCACAAGACCTGTCTTCAAAAGTCAGAGCCCTACTCTTGTCTACACCTGCAGGTGCATATAAACATTACAATGTCCACTGACAGGATCTCGACAGCATCTGTCGGGGTGATGTGTTTCATCCCTGTGATGTAAGGAAGTTTTTCCTTGCCTGTGTCGCCTAGTGCTTGCTCTTGGTGGGAATTGTTGGGCTTCGGTAAATAACTTCAGAGTATGGTCTAGACCTGCTCTTTATAAAAAACGCGCTGTGAGATAACTGTTGTTGTGATTTGGCGCTATATAAATAAAATTGAATTGAATTGAATTGAATTGACCGTTCTGTGAAAAAGACAATAACGTCTAACTAACTAACAACATTGTTTTATAAAGGAACTGGGTGTCTACATGCAGAGACACAGTACATGTTGTACAACCTCACAAAGGCGTTAAGAATCCTTCCAGACAGGGAAATATGTCTGTCCTGTCAAACAGCGTTAACAGTCTGCCCCTCCCTGCAGAGGAATCATGAATAAATATCTCTGTCTAGGCTGTGTGTGTGTGTGTGTGTGTGTGTGTGTGTGTGTGTGTGTGTGTGTGTGTGTGTGTGTGTGTGTGTGTGTGTGT
>JAPMOB010211951.1:0-13674 GCA_029875015.1 Lepomis gibbosus | reverse complement strand
TCACTACACCGTAGCCTCGCAATTGACACTTCACAGTAAGCTACAACACTAGCAATCAGCAAAGCTATCAAGCTCACAGGAAGTTAGTATGAAGTCAGCCATCCAAAGAAACTCTCCCAATTCCTTATCTTCCTGTCTTCTACTTTCACCAGCCAAATGACGAAAAAAAGCAACCTGAAATGTATCTAGTAAACTGTAATTGAGTGGAAACTACAGTAAGATTAAAGTATATGATCACTTCACACAGACTCAACACATGGACATAAATTAGCCTGGGTGCTCCTTTAAAAACATAGTGAAAAGTTGTCACATCAATACTGTGGCTGAATAACTGTGCTCTCTGAGCAGCAAGAATAAATTGTGCAGGCATTATGCCATCTAAACCTCAACTGTGTAGTTCAATGAGCAGGGGTTTTCCTGCATAGAGAATTACGAGGCGGTCTCTGTCAAATTTCGTCCGGCCTCCAGCTCTCAACAGAACTCTGACGGATGGTATGGTAAACACTATTTTCTAACAAGCGTTGCACTTTGTGGATTTCTGTCATTTGTAACTGCAATTGCCGCAATACGATGATGTGTTGACGCTGTATCGTAGTCAGCACAGTGCAGTAGGAAAGACGCTGCAAACTTTCAGAGAGGAAGAAAAAAGACATCTGTTGGCTGGACCACAGCACAGGGGCGCAACAGTGTTTTTCCGCTGGTAACGTCTATGCCACACAGCAGAAGAAAAGAAAAGAAAACTTCTTTAGCCTGCTGTTCAATGTTTTAATACAGTTTTACAGCGCCAGCATAAATTTAAAATTGTCTTTGTGCCTTTACATGTGTGACTGAATTCCATCCTGTACAGCAACTACAAAGCCATTGTGCATTTGATTATAACGGTGAAATGTAAGAAAATAAAGGTAAACTAAAACTGCCACATATATTGATAAAAGCAAATACTTTAAATTCCACACTAGCTTTTATGTTTTATTTGTTTTAATGTTGGTACCTTCATTTTTATAAAATATGCATTAACGCAACATTTTCTTTAATCATACAATTATTAGTGCTGAAAATAAATTGCTTGTAAGTGTTCCTGATTAGTGGAGAATACAAAATCTGAACCTTGGTTTAAAAAAAGATTCCCGCAGGACACCCTGTATCTATTCCATTCATCGACACGTTCTCAGTGCATGTTACTAAAGGAAAAATTGTGTCTTTAACCCAGAATATAAAAAAGTAACTCTAGAACAACAAAGAAATAAGCAAACAGATAAACAAACAAACAAACAGACAGATAGACACATGGACAAACATGACCTTTCATTTCCACTGATTGCCCCAGAGAAGATAATGAACATTTCTGTAAACATTTGTAATTGGTGGAAGTCATTTTAATTACTCTCCACAGAGAAAACCATGCATGGCAAGGAGCTCAATTGAAGACAAACATTTAATCAAGCATGACCTTGTGTTCCATTAGGTAAATTCACTGAGCACTGACATCCATGACAGTTCAGGTTAGGCAGCATAATGACAAGATTGTATCAGAATAGGCAATGAAAAGTAAAATACCTGGTAATTTGAGCGGGGTAGCCAGACATCTCTAATACCAGTCATACTAATCGATAGGAGAAAGCTTTAATCTAGCCAGTCTTGCTTCACAGTGCTGTGAATAAATGCAGGCATAGTCACTACAACTTGAGGACTATCTATTTAACTACGCACATATCAAATGGAAGACATTGCACAGGGTTTCCTGTAGTGTTTTTGTAGTGCTGGTGCTCCCTGCTTCATATTAAATAAAGAGCACCTCATCTAATCAGCTAATAAAAGAAGAAATTATTTTAGTTTTATAAAATATAATATTAGCAGCAAAGGCCTAGTATTTAACGAGTGAAGCAACTGTTAAAGTGTAATCTATTCAATTCAGTTCAATTCAATTTTATTTATATAGCGCTAAATCACAACAACAGTTATCTCACAGCGCTTTTCATAAAGAGCAGGTCTAGACCATACTCTGAAGTTATTTACAGAAGCCCAACAATTCCCACCAAGAGCAAGCACTAATCTAGTAACTACATTAATAACAGGATTAGTTTCATCGTGATCAGTCTAATTCAGTTCTGCACTGTACATTGAATTTGCAGTGTTTTATTAGAGTAGCACATTGATGTTTAGCTTAAAGTTTTTATTGAGCAGCAGGATTGTTATCATCAATCGGCATGGTCAGAAAGGGGCGGGGGCAGTGCTTACCATCTCCGCTAACCAATTTCTTGGGGGAAACTGCTGCAAGACAGTTTGAGAAGATATGCTCAGAGGAGAACAAGAAGTGAACTGCAAACACAACATTCTGGACCATTTT
Organism: Lepomis gibbosus; assembly: GCA_029875015.1. Lineage (NCBI taxonomy): Eukaryota > Metazoa > Chordata > Actinopteri > Centrarchiformes > Centrarchidae > Lepomis > Lepomis gibbosus. The sequence goes on along the minus strand of JAPMOB010211951.1, from coordinate 11,327 downwards.
GAAGGTGAAGCTGTAATAGGTCATCAACAATGCACAAAAACTAATGTGGAGCATTATGCTGGTAACAAACATTTCACACTACATTTCATCTAGTTTTGGAGTATAGTGCTGGACCGGAATTCAAATAGACCACAGACGTCATGGGGAATTCAATTAATAGTCAAGAATCACCCTTTAATTGGGAAAGATCTCTGTTACATACACGGGATGTGCAGAGCTGTTTTTCTGTTATGCTTTCATACTAAAACAAAATACTCAAAGAGTCATTGCTATTTTCAAAGAACAGATATTCATTTACTCCAATAAATATATTCAAGCGAGTGTATAGTTGTGTTAAATCATAACAGCAGGGTCCGAGATAATACAGTGGCACAGAGTGGGTTAACACAAATTACGTTTTAGTCAGTGATAAGGAGTAAATGATTACACCACACTGCATCCAATTGTGCCTGTCATTATAGCACCTATCTTATAGTGTTACTGATCTGGTCTTATCCGATCTCCTTTAATTTCATTTGTTGTGGTTTTTGATCGCTGCTTCCCTGCCTATTACACACACGGTGAGTCCACTAAGTGTTTCTACTGGTGCTCCTGCTCTGTCCTGAAAGGCGGCATATTGCATGTAGGCGCCATGCTGTGCTGCTGCTGGCGGTGGCGTGAGGCAGAGAGGATTATTCCTGACGACAGGGGCATTAAATGTGTAGCAGGCCGGTGGAGGCCTGAGCTGATGCTCTCTTGTCTGTTTTGGTTCAGCACCAGTTCAGAAGCAGTCCCTTCTAAGCTGAGTGGGAGCTCACAGTACTCAGAGCGTTGTGCCGTTCATTAAAGGCTGAGGGTGTCACACCAGCTTAGGCCCAGTGTCCTCCCTCAACCAAGGCTTCATGCTGTACTCCTCTGCCTCTGCTTTTTAAGACTGAGTAACTAGGAATATAGTCACTTGTCCAAATTTTCTTTGTCGATCCTTTGTGTCACACATTTGAGCCACTTGTTAAGTCAGCAAGGTTTATGACTACAAGGTGGCTAACACTGAGTGTACAATCTAGCGTGTTGAAAATATTGCTCGCTCTTGTCCTCAGGACTCAAGGTGCAAGTTATGAATGCTGTCATTCAAACTCTATGTCTATAATAGCTACTACAGAAGAACATAGTTAAGGGGCAAACTCAAACTGAATAGCAGAAAAGTCAAATCTAAATAATATCAGCTCCTTTCTTTGACTGGTAGTTTCCCAACGGACGATATACTTGCTTTGAATCCTATAATAATACACAGCCTGAATCAGAGCTCTAAAGTGAACCAAAGTGCAAGAAGTCCATCTTGAAAATAGCACTGGTAAAATTGCAATTCTCCAGCACATCTCAAGTCCTGCAACCTTCATGCCAGCGTAACCAAACATCAGGCTGACTCTGTTTGATCTTGAAAGGGATATAAGCCTAAAGCCGTTCCTGCATGAGATGTCCTTCTTTAAAAAGATTCTAATCTCAACCGAAATGTCTAGCAAGATAGAGGTCATCGTGCCAGAGCACAGAGCAGACAATAGCACTTGGCTACAGACCTGAGAGGAATTCTGTGAGGATTTGTTCCTATGTGTCTCACCTGACAGACATGAGGACATCAATGGCTGAAAGGGCAGTTACACAAACAAGGTAAATATAGACTATGTGAAAGTATTTATATTTTGCTCTGTACACTTACCCACTATAAAGGTGGCTATCATCTTGTCTCATTTCAATAGATGAGAACTCACAGAAATGTCACTTGGTATTTCCACAAAAAATGCTTTATTCCAATCTTTGCCTCCTTTTGTGCTATTTTTTAATAATAACTTGTTTTTTCTGTAAATATTCAGGCACTGCCTGGTACTTCTCTCCCATTGATAATTTGAAGGCTGATAGCATATCCGTACCTTGCACGCTGCTCATGATTCAATGGCAAGAGCACCATTCAACCTTCTAAACTCCCGTCCCCTCCCTTGAATTTTGATTCGATTGGTTTATCTAATTTTCCAGTAAATGCTTGAAATGTATTCCTGCACACCTTCTTCTCATGAAACTACACAAGGGAATCATGAGAATGAGATAGAAATGAATAGTGCTGCATTAGCTTCACTTCACCTTACCGGCAATACTCATTCTATTTCCAGATTAAAGTTTCCAAGTTGTATCCACAATCATTTCAACCAAAAGTAAAATGAAGTGTGTACCTCTTCATGAATGAAACTGCAACAGAATAATCCCAGATTTGAACAAGGTGCAAATAATGTACAACTGCAAAACATGAGCAGCATGGGAAAGGAACAATAGACACTTTATGAATATTCCTTCATTCAGCAATTTTCCCAAATTCAAAGATTGCCTTCTTGAATAGATATATAATAACCTCACAATAATGAAGAGAGTTGTGTTAAGTTAAGTTGTGTTATTATAAATCACTCAGTTCCCAGGAAAACAAACAGGCATTATATTGATTACTTTGCGGTCAATCATTTGGTCTATAAAACACTGCAAATGCCAACCTCAATTATGAAGAATCCAACTTGACTTCATCAGATGCCTTGTTTTGTCAGACCAACAGTCCACAACCCAAATATATCCAGTTTACTATAATGTAAAACTAGAAAAAGCAGCAAATCCTCACACTTCAGAAACTGGAACCAGAGAAAATTTACAATATCTGCTTGAAAAATGACTTATCAAAAGTAGTAGCAGATCGATTTATCTGTTGTTCAATTAATAGGTTCATCAACAAATCGTTGCGGCTCTAAATATCCCACACAGCTGAATTGAACCAAATGAACGACAGCTATTAAGACCTGTGGACGTCTGACATGTCCCGCTAGATCTGAAAGCCTAACATACCAACACCAACAGTTCTCGAACATAAAGTACCCAAACAGCATGATGTAAGTATATCAAATCAAATGCACATTAGTAACTCTAAGCTACCAGACTACTGAGATTCAGTAAATATAAAAATTGGTATAAGCATGCTGAGCTAGTGCCAGAAATATGCACAAAATGATGAGGTGTCGCTTTCACTAAGAGCCTCTCTGATCCCTCCCTTCCTGTCTGTCCGCCACCAATGAGGTACAAACACTCTGATTTGCATGGTCTGCACAAAAAAAGAATGTCCTTGATTTTAGGAAAGGTTGCCTTGCTCTCTTCAACCCTGGAAAACACCATTGGCATGCATACCACAACACCACTGGAACCGTAGTTTTTGCACATTTTTCCCCCGCCAAACATTCACAAATCTGCAGCCCAGTAAAAAAAAGAAAAAAGAAAATAAAACACATGGTGATTTTTGCTGAAATATGTCTCTCATGATTAAATTTGGTGATAAATGACAAGACGAGCTAACAACTGTAGCTGACAGCATTTATCCCCACCAAATGCTTAGACTTACATTTTGAGATCAATTTCAAAGCCATGTTAATTAATTTAGACTGCTAGCAGCACAATGCAGGTCAGCCAGGGCAAACAAGTTACAACATCAGCCAATTAGAAACACACAAGCATTACAGAAAAATGTCATAACTAGGGCAGGGCTGGTGAGCAAAGATATGACAGATGGAGACTTGGATCGAGACTCCACGTGATGTACAGTATAAGAAGCTATGTGTATTTCTTGCTGTATTAATCACCAGTAAAGTAATTTTGTCTACTTCTACAGATCCACGTTTTAGCACAGAAATATACATTCATTTATCTATGTTCTCAAATATATTGACTATAACTGTGTGTAAAATAATATTCAACAGTATGTCAATGACAGATTGCCTTTTTGAATATCCTATTCCTTAGAAATGAGCCTGTCTGGTGCCTTATCATCTGGTTGTTTTTCAGTCAATTAACTTTCATCACTGCAGATGACTATATTTATATGGTCACATTGTGTTAATCAAAAACATGGATGGCTGACTTTTGCATATTGGTTTTAAGATTTGTCATGGTGTGATTTTAGGTCTAATTACTACCAATTATTCTCAGAAAAGAAGAACCAGTTTTTCATCTATCAATAGTGGAAATGAAAGTGATACATTCATCAACCAGTCCCCTTGAGAAAAAGAAGAGCAGGTTGGCAAATGCGTTCTGAGGAAAATGAAGCAAAATACAGTAAGTCGCTGGATACACAGTATTACATGTTAAACTTGTGGATGCTTTGGTCCATTCATTAAATTAATCCAAGTTCAAACACTGCACGTATGGATCATGAAGATTGTTGAAAATGATATCTGTAAATAAATCATTTCCAAAATAAAAAATAAAATACCAGAGGAAACATGAAACAAGACAACATTTCACATTTCTTCAAGTGTTTAAAAATGATTTAAAATGTCTGGCCTTTAGGAAATAAAAAAGAAAACCCATATCAAAGGGCATCTGTGACATCTTCTTACAAAAGCAAAGCATTTTTGGATTTTATTTTCAAGAGAGAAAATGTAAAGTGGCATGCTATCTTCCCTAATGTGATGCAAATATGAAATGCAAGACACCTTGAGCTTTCACGGCACCAATGTTAAACACTGTTTACGATTACATCGAGAGGCCCTCATAATGCCTGCTAAGCACAGCAGCAGTGAAGTTTTTTGAATAAGACTCAACATGCAATTGACATTAACCTTCGATTTATGCAAAATATAGTTTCCTTGCTAAATGAGCATTGGAAAACCCATAAACATAAACTACAAGATGAAGTAGACATTTTTCAACTGTCTCAGGTTAAACGTGAAAATACAGGAAGAAAATGTTTTGTTAATTTGTCGTTTATTGTTATACATGACCACAAGAGCCAGAACTGTATCACAATTAAAGGTCAGTCTATGCATGCAAAGCCCAGTGGCAATGAATTTCAGAGAAAGATTTTGTGATGCAGCTGAAAGAAGTATCAGAGGAAGCTTTCGGTCGATATTAAGTCGATCAATTTTAAAATCATTTCACTTAAATTATTGCAAAGGTGCTCAGAAATGTTTCTGACACTGCACAGGTAATAAATAATAAATGTAAAATATAATGAGAAATGTAGATAGTAAAAAAATGTAAATCCTCTGAAACCTTCCGTACAGTTAAAATAATCAACAACAATTGTCTAATTGCTGTAATCTGAAGGGGGAACAATATAGCTAAATACACAGAATATGCTACATGGTTACGGGTTCATGTGACACATTTAAACATGTTATTTATGCAAGCAGTTAGGACAATAGTGATATTTTGGCGAATCGGGGAACGTACTGGAAAGGTATTGTGTTGTTTTGAAGGGCTTACATGGTTTACAACCCTGTCTAAAAAAGCCCTGGAAGAAAAACATGTCTTATGGATGGGTACCTTTGGAAAGAGGAGGACTGAGTAGAAAGTGGTATGATAAGGAGCGGTGGCCTTACCTCATTAGTGTTCCACCGGTGTCTCTCCTTTGGCAGCGAGGTGCATTTTGGTAGACATTCAAGCAGCTTCTTCGGCAGGTATATTTTCAAATGTCCATGTTCATCTACAACAAGAGCAAGACAAAACAGAATATTTAGCACAGGCTTCATACCTTATTGACTTGCTCGTCTCCCTTTTTATCAGTCTATCACTCTCTCTGCAGCAAAACGCTGACAGTAAAATAACTATCCCCAACTGAATTAGGAAATTAATTTAAAGAATAGAGTGTTGCATACATTTTATTTTGTGCTCAGCTAAATTATTTTACTGTGAAACGCTTTCTATCAGGGGAGTTCACCGGAAATTTTTCACTGTCAACTTGTAAAGACTGTGTCTATTCATTATTTAGACACAATAAACACCCTTGAGTGATTTTATAGTGTATGGGGATTTAGTATGGGAATCTGTGCGCCACATGCCAGAATGTAGTATATTATTCAAGGAAATAATTACAATTACTAGGCACAATGCTTACATCATAATGCATGTCGTTCAATCTAGAATTTACATTTCACAACCAGTTCACAGGCATTATAAAACAGTAAGGTTTGAAGATGCCCTCATGCATGGATGCATTCTAATGTTCATCTCATTCCATTGTTTTTTTTTTACTCAAATATGAACAAATTATATTTGACAAAAACGTGCTGAATTTATAATATCATGAAAAATCCTATTACAGTCTTGTGTTGCTTTTTTATAAGAACATGATGAGATGTAGGCTTCTGTGGCAATAATTTCATAATTTACATACAAAATGAGGATATTCTAAACAAGGATCTTATCATTAACAATGAATGTAATTGCGAAAAAGCAGTGACTGTCAATCACAGTGAAATGATTGTTTTAAAATTGGAGACAATGCTACAGTTGTAGTCAAAAATAAAGTAATTTAAGGTGCATCAAAATCTAAAAAGCCTGTGTTTTTCTGTCCACTATTCACACAGACTGTGAGAATCTAATCTTTTTTTATATACCACACCTCTAATGCATTTACAAACTGTAACACTGCAAATGTTGGATGTAGAGTTAGTTAATCCAGGCAATCTTCCAGTATGTGCAAATGAATCTATTATTCATTTTTAATGTGTGTGGACTGAATGTAAATAAATTCACTAAAGGTAAAGCAAAACAGTGCATTTATTTGCAATGCAATTTAGCTAGAATTACAAATAGAAAACAACATTCTTTCACATTTATATAACTGCAGGTTTGGATACTACGGAATAAATGGGCAAGTAAAGGGAGAGACAGAGAAAAGCCTGGCTATGAATGCTGACTATTGATCCCTGGGGTAGGTGATATCAGTGGTTGACTAGGGGAAAAAATGAGAAAAAGTTCAACCAAAGCAAAATACCACTTTAAAAGCAATACAAATAAGCCAGTGGTGCACTTGATTACGAGCATATAACAAGAGTGTGTATAAAACTTGCTGTACATCACAGCAAGAAAAGAGTGCTACTGCCCAGAAACCTCCATATGGAAAATTCAATGGGAATGAACACAGTAGGTCTACAGAGATGGAGCTGGCTAGAAGCCTTTGAGTGTAATGTTTAGGGCGGAACATCATTGGTCCCAAAGGAACACAGGAGAAGATCTGTATTATTTGCCATTTCCATCTGTACCTATAATTCTGCATGTCGACTGTTTTATATGAGCTGCACAGGTATCTATAATCATTCGCTTCACCCAATTAAGAATCACATACAGCATATGCTCCTATGTACCACCAGAGCGGTTTCACTGTCAGAACTGGAAAACACGCTGCAACTGAATGATCAGAGAGGTACCACAGAAAAAAGGTTTTCTATGTGTGGACATTTTACAGCATTAACTTAAAATAAACAAGAAGCTCAAGTATAGCTTTAATGCAGTGCCAAATATGTGCTGTCTTTCACTAAAAATGTCAAGAAGAGCAAGGGCCTTCAATATTAAAGCCCACTGAAACCGACAGACAGCAGGAGCAGCAGATACACATGGCAAATCTATCTCGGCACAGAATATTCAAGATTCAATGTTGCCCTCTGGCACACCCTCCTATGACACCTTGGAGACAGAGCTGAATTGGAATATGTCTCAAGTATGTTGAGGATTTTCTCACTGAGAGAGTCGAGATAGAAATCTACCGTAGGAGGATACGTCTGCTCAATCTGCCAGCAGGCTAAAATTCTTGGGATGAGAATACACAGAATAAAAAGGGTCTTGACGAAGAAAATAAAATCTCTCACTTGGTTTTAATCATTTTACAACTTTATAATTACACCGGTGATCGCACCAAATGTTTTTGTGCAACATATTTTTGGCTCTACAGCTCTCTCTGGACCCTAAGTAGGCAAAACACATCTCAGTTTAGTGTGCTGTGTGTAAATGCAAAGGTGACAAAACTGCTTTTGACTACTAATGTGCATGTACATAAACATTCTGAGTTTAAAGAGACACAACTTTGAAGTAAAGACATGACAAAAGACATAGGCCCGATATACCGACATTATTTTTACAGACAGTTTCAACATAAAATAATAATTTCCATTGGTCACATTCTGGGCAATGTTGTGCAGTAAACATATTTCTAAAAATAAATAAGTAAAAAATATATATACAATTGTTTTAATAATAATTTTGCATGGTTGAACGTTTACAAAAGGCTTTTCTTTACCTGTTTTATTAAGCTAATGTTAGCAAGCCAGAAGCATCTCCTCTTCACAGCTAAACTTGCTGTAAAGTTAACACAATAGTTTATTGAAACTCCACACATTTAGGAAAACTGGTACTATTAAAAGTATGCCAAATTAGCTTTAAGCGGTACCTGCTGCAATGTATCCATGAGTGTACAAACAAGTATCACTGGATCCTTTTATACTGAAGAAAACTTCAAAACGTGATGATTCTCAAGCAGGTTCTGGAGTTATAGAGAGCTTCTGTTTTTATGATTCCTAAGCGAATTTAAGGACGTTTATTCAACGGATGCTAACTCTGATAATAATGTAAACATATGTGTTGATAAGCGGCACAAATCAACGGGCCAAGCAACTACAGTGACTACAGCCCTGTTGTTTTCAGAACACCAACATGCACCTTGTGCCTTTCACCTCACGTCTCTCCCTCCGTCCCCCGCAACTTTCCTCACAGCTTGAATACCCCCTGCCTAACACAAACATTTAATAAAAAATAACAAATAAAATTCATCTCAAATGTGTATACATAGAGCGTAGCCAGACTACTTTCTCCAGCACCTAGGATTTGATAATAAACAAAATCTATGGGCTTATAGTGCTGACTTTCTTTGATGGTGCTCATATCAGTGTGGAATGCATCTTTTGTACCCATAGTTTTACTGTTATAAAACAATGCTACAGGAAAATGATCCTAAACATACAGATATATACGCCAATCTGCGTCACTTTACCTCGATCCAACTGAGCATGTGTTTCACTCGCTGAAGGCAAAAAGGCCCCAAAACAAGCAAGAAATGAATATGGCTGCAGAACAGGCCTGGCAGAGCAACACCAGGGAACATGCCAAGTGTCTGTTGATGTCTATGGATCATAGATTTCAGACAGTCACTCAGTGCAAAGGATTTGCAACCAAATATTTAATATAATGACAGCATATATCTACTGGTCTAAGCTAATAATAAAATACATATAAATACACAAGACATAATCATTATTTATTCAAGACAAGCTGGTGTTGATGTTAATTTTCGCTGTTAAATTTACACTAAACTAGGGGAAAAGGAAAGATAACAAACCAGGAAGCTGTCCAGCCTGTCAACTCATACACATGGCCCATATACAGTAGAGGCCTTTTCACAGCCTTTAGTACATTTACATCAGATTATACAGAGGGCCACTGTGTTCAAGGTTTATCTAAAACTGTACTTCTTTGAAGAACAGGCTAACTACTGTCATGTCACAAACAGAGCACTATGCTTTGTGCTCTTAAATAAACCAGGCAGTTCAGATGTGGCTCTTATTTTTCAGATGTTCAGTACCAGGCTTCTCTAATGTGGTAGTCCTTGTCTAACTTGAGAGAAGCCTTTTTTTACGAGGCTCTCAAAGCACACAAAGGTGAACTCAAGATATCTGTTTTTTGAGTGCTGAGGTTTCTTTTCCACAGAATGACACTCTCGTAACTCTAACTTGGTTTATTCTTTCAGCTGCTATTTAATAATATTTCAGCTGCTGTATGTCTACTGTTCCTTCCACCGGGCATTTCCACAGATGTGAAGGAGGAACTGTGTGTGTTCCAACAAAGTATTGCTTAGTAATTAAAGATCTGTCCACTGTGGCATGGAAATCCACATTTATTGTACTTTGTGCATCAGCTGAAAACAACCCACGGGGGAATAGCTTGTATGCCAGATTTGGAATAGGTTTAAAGAATACAGTCAAGCTCTTCCTAATCAAATTGTCTAATTTGATCACTGCATAAACAACAAATTATCCACATAAATTTGGCTTTGAAAATGTAAATGTAGGTTTTTTTTGTTTGTTTTCTTAACCAGAAGCCTGAAACGAACGGCACTTCTTTGCATTTTATGTGAACTCCCCTGTAAGGTTTAATATTTATTTTGCAGTCTAAAACACAGGCTTAATGACTGCTTGTGCATTAGCCAAGAAAGGGATACACAGAAAACTACTATTTGGTTGTAAAACACTAAAGTGCAAGACAGGCTGATACCAGAGCTTGTTACATGAGAGGATGTGCTGAGCTGAGCTGGCACACTGGAGCCAATTACATTCTAGGTCTTGATGAGCGAGCTCACATACAAAAGGCTAAACAGAGAGAGGAGCTGTGTTCAACACACAGGCTACAGGTCTGCAGCTTTCATGTTGCCATCACTCGCCATTTGTGTGCTGAACAGAGGCAGCCTGTGTTTCATAATTCACACCACCCTCTGTCGAATGGTTATATAGAGATATATATATATGTGTGCTGATGTTTGGATTATCACTGATCCTGGCTTCTAAGCAAACACTTGGGCCGAATTTAAGGGTATCTGTCATGCTAGCTTGCTCCAGCCCCACCCTAGAGACGAGAGCGAGGGTCATGAGACTGGAAAGGCTGACAAAAACAAATCTTTAATCAATATCCGTGCCCTGAACGCAAAACCCTCTCTCTTCCGTCTCTGTCTCAGAGCGCTCTGGGAGTGACAGTTTTTCTTTTTAATCTGTGCCCACATTGTGGAGAAATTGCAAGCTAATGTTTTGGCTATAGATCATTCAACAAATCGCTGCTGGCGGTGCATATCCAAAGTAACTGTTTGAATGCAAACATTTTCCACTACAGTTCAGTGGCTAATATGGCTTAAGGATGTGAAGAACAGTGTAACAGTATCTGTTCATTTATAGCTATACCTGAAACATGAGTGAAGGGAATCACAGAAGAACAAACAGTCCTGTGGATAAACATTTGGCTCTCGTCTCTGTCCAGTAAGAAGCACTGTGAAACTGTATTAGGCCTATGGCAACGTCTGTTATCATTAGGCTGGATGACAGCCATCCACTGGGTGTGTTTAGGTCCAAAATTAGCCCTGTTAGCTAAATGAGCTTAGCTCAGACATATTTCTTTAACTGAGGGTGAGAAATTTCAAGCTACCAGAAATGGAAACATACTCCTTCATCTGCTGCACTTAAACTGTAGCCAAGCAAAAAGTTACCAGTGGTAGTGAATGATAACAAACATGAAACAGCAAATCATTCATCATATGAAGAGGATGAGAGTCTTGCATCACAATTTTACCCTAATGATGGTCACAGGTGTCATTAACATTACATCGTGAAGTAATGTCCTGTTTTGCATATTTCCCACTATGTTGACTATATTTCAATTGAGGGGAACTCAGCTTATGTAACAACACTGAGTCATTTTAAATAAGCCAAATTGTTTCACCTGGTGAGGCA
>JAPMOB010211946.1:0-26328 GCA_029875015.1 Lepomis gibbosus | reverse complement strand
CAGGAAATTGAACATAGAAAAAGAAGTCACACAAAATGGCTATTTGATTTTTGTCATAGAGCCTCTAGTGTTGGAGTTATTAGCAGTGTGACAACTTACACATGAGACAACTTACCCCGCTCTCCCCTAAACCTCGTGGCAGCACTACAGGAAAAGTCAGAGGATTAACAAAAGTCAATAGGATTTAATAGTTTTTGGATATGTCATTCTATATCAAAGAACTGGACTGACGGTTAAAGTCACATCACTAGCATGGCTAAAATTCAGGACATCACTACTTTTAACTGAGCTCTGTAACTTTACAACAAGACATGTTAACAGTCCCTTTAAACAGACGCTGAGGCCTAAGGGCCCCATGACATTTTGGGCCCCTGCAACTGTGCGCAGTAGGCTCCTCAGTAATTTAACCATGAGTATAGATAATCTGTACAGCTATTTTTCCTTGTCTGTGGTTTAACTTCAAACCTCCTTTTGTATCTCTGAATAGGACAACCTGAACTTACATTTTGAGGTTATGTGGTTTTCATATGACAACATTGTGATGGTCAGTGATTGTATAAAAATTTCCTGGTCCTAGTCTGGCTGCCTGCATGTGAAACCTATAGGGACGTCTCAGCAGAAAGCACTCTCTCCATTTGTCAGTCTCTGACAAGCTCTCTCACCAGCGCAGCTGCCTGCACTGCAAAAAATAACCATTTTGACAAGTTATGTAGTCTCATATTAAGATAAACTAGAAATGATGAAATAATGAGCCAAGTAATTGGTCAACAGAAAATGAATCTGCAACTATTCAGTTTTATATCTTTATAAAGTGAATATGTTTGGGTTTTGGTCTGTTTGGATTGTTGAAGACATTTGAAGGCGTCCCCTTGAGCTCTGGGACAGTGTGATTGACAGTTTTCAGTTTTCTATTGTTATTACTGATTAAAAAAAAGTTTGGTTTAGAAAACAAAACATATCAAGACAATGTGTGGCTGTGGCTCAGGTAGGAGAGTGGGTCATCTACTGATCACGTAATAGGCTTTTTGATCCCTACCTCCTCCTGTCCACATGTTGAAGTGTCCTTGGGCAAGACACTGAAGCCAGAGTTGCTCCCTAGCCACTGGGGATGTACAAGACAGTGCATTCCTTGCCCTAATTAAAACACTGAAAACCATAATTGAGAAATGCCAGCAGGATTATATACATGTCACACTGTGTGCATGTCTGCTCTGTCTAGTTACTTCTCAGTCATTTTGGTTATTTTAGTCTGTTTTAGTCTGTTTTTTAGTCTGCACTTTGGTTTTCAGTCCTGTCTGTTGTCTTATGTTGTAGTCTCTCTGTATTATTAGTTGGTAGTCTACTCTGTGCGTTTAGTGATATTCAATCTGTTTCCTGTTTAGTTTGGTGTTGATCTGTGCCTGCCTTAGTTCCTGTCTCATTCTGTTATGATCTGATGTTTGTTTCATGTTTGGTTTCTATCTGCCTATCTGCTAAGTGTTAATTGTGATCTCTGCCTGATTTGTTATTCATTTGTTTATGATCATTCTGTGTTCACCTCTTGTGTTCAGTTCAGTGATCTTGTTCTGTTCTGTCTTGTGGAGTTGCCTGTGTTTCTCAGTTAGTTGGTCTGTCTTGACTGTTCTGTGTTTTTGAGTTCCAGTTATATTCTGGTCTGTCTGTTTTCCTCTGCAGTCTCTCTGCCTGCCTGTGTCTCGTTAGTCTCATCTCTGTCACCTGTGTTGCTCCCTCCCTGCTCATTGTCTGTGTTTCCCTCAGTCTTTGTCCGGTCATTATAGCTTGTGATGCTCTGTCTCATGTCATGCGTAGTTAGTTGTGCCCTGTTCCCTGTCTGCCCTGTCTATTTTGGATCTGTGCACTGTAGGATTTATCTGTTGGATTTCTGTGTTCGTTTGGATTATTTACCTCTTGGTTTACCTGGACTAAGCCACTCATTGTAAGTGTGCTCGCCTTTGGTTTGTTAATAAACCTTTCTGAACTGAACCTATTCTGTGTCCTGCGTTTGGGTCCTCCAACCTGCTCAACCCTACATCCATTGTGACAATACAGTGTTTCCATCTCTAAGCAGGGCTTTGCATTAAAATATTTTTGAGACAAGTGACAACAATATGAAACAAAGTATATATTAAGAAAAAGTCATAATTGACGTAATTTCACAAAAAAAGTAATATTTAGAGAGACTCAATACAAGATTGAGTGACTCAATAAGGTGGACATTTTTTGCAGTGTGCACAACTCTCAACTGACCCACACAAGCCTTTACTGTAAATTCCACCAGCAGTCCAGTTAATGTGTCCTGGGCAGAAAAGCTGACATGCTCCTCCATCATCCAACAAGATGTAATGGCTCTGCTGCATGGGGTCTATATGTAGTGCTATACAGACAGAGGTTTATGTCCAACAATGTCTCTGTGTCCCTTCCCGTAAACCTCAGGCAAAGGACACTTCCCATACATGTTCAACATAGACATGTTGGCTATTTAGGAGTCGTCAATATTTAACCTCAACATCAAAATGCCACAATTGTAATGTAAGGTTAAGATCTGTTTTCAAAAGCACTGTGATGCAGAAGTTTAACAAGTGATACCAAATCAGTGGAGTATAGTAGTGTGTTGGAGGAGAGACCTTAGATGAGTGACATTCAGGATATAGGTGAGTCAAATAAATGAGTCTGGGCTTCGAGTGTAGGGAAGGTAGTGGAGACGCCTGGCCCAGTGAATGAATCTATTATATTTAAAGGAATAGTGTAACATTTTGGGAAATATGTTTTCTAGCTGGGAATTAGATTAGAAGATCCATACCTCTCTTAAATCTGTGTGGTAAATATGAAGCTACAGCTAGCAGCCAGTTAGCTTAGCTCAAAGACTAGAAACAGGGATATAGCTTGCCTGGCTCTGTCCACGTGTAACAAAATCAGCTTACCAGCACCTCTGAAGCTCACTAATGAACAGGTTGTCTATTGTTTGTTTAATCCGTACAAACAAATTAAGTGTAAAAATGCCAAGTTACATTTACCCATGTTTTAAAAAACATACAGTATGTACATGTGATGTGAAAAGGGTATAAGTGTTAATCAGCTCTTTAGACAGAGCCAGGCTAGCTGTTATCCAAGTTTCAAGTCTTTGTGCTAAGCTAAGCGGCTGCTGACTCCAGCTTAATATTTAATGCACAGACATCAATGGTATCATGTAACTCTTGACAAGAAAAGTATTCTTTTAAATACTTTCCCCACCAGTACCCCTGAAGGTGTCAACTACTAAACATCCTTCCCAGCATTACAGTGATCTAGCAAGCACAAAAGATGGTCAGGTTGTGTCCATCTCAGCATGGCCCTCATGCCTCATGGTCATATCCTTTTGTGGCTTTGTTTTTTACAGCCTCCTCGAGCACTGTGAGGTGATGTAATTGAAGCAGGAAGGTCATAGCGGCAGTTTTGTTGATGTTAAGTTTTGAATTTTCTCCCCCAGACAAGCACGCTGACACTGCACACTGGGCAGGGGGAGCATGTAAACTGAGATCCACAACGCCTGATACCACAAGGACACATCTAGACTGGGAGCAATATAACAGATTCTACAATGGCTGGAGAGATTACATTGCAAAGAAAATGTCCATATTGACAAGCTATTCACTATCAGTATTTAAATCTTAAACTAACTGAACAAATCATTAGAGGGAGATATTTTGTTTTTTTAGCATCTGTTGGATGGATTTTCATGACACTTTGTACAGACAATTGTGGTCCCTAGAGGATGAATCCTAGTGACTTTGTTAATCCTTGACATTTACTCTAGCTCCGCCATAACTATAATTGTTATGGTGGCGCTGGTGGAGACCTATTGTTTTCTTTCTTTCTTTCTTTCTTTCTTTCTTTCTTTCTTTCTTTCTTTCTTTCTTTCTTTCTTTCTTTCTTTCTTTCTTTCTTCCTTCCTTCCTTCCTTCCTTCCTTCTTTTTCTCTGTTAAAAGTGTTTGGGCAGCAAAAACTGCTGGACAAAAACTCACCAAAATTGGCACGTAGATTGCAAATTCCACCCACTACTCAGGCAAAAAAAATGGCCCTCATAGACCTCATGGTGGCGCTACAACAATCAAGTTTGCATTTTTGCTATTATCTCGAAAACGGCTTCATTTAGAGTCAAACTTCTTTCATCATTGCAATCTGTATTCTGGATTCATCTGCATCTTTGCTTCTATGGTCTTCTCCTCTAAAAATGTCATATTATGTGTCTTTTTATCACTTTTCTCAAAAACGTTTTTGCAAACTCGTCCGAGACTGTTTTGCCAATGGACCTAAAATTTTGGCAGGATCATCCACGGATGTTGTTGATCAAAAGTTATCAAAAGAATTTTGATATGTCAATCTGTTTTTTTTTCATAAAGTTTTACTTTTGTGTCTTTATGTATAATTTTACATAAATGCCTGTAAATCAAAATTGGCTTAAGCTATTGTAACCAAACTTGACACGTCTGTGAAGATGCTTGGTCCGCGCTTTGCTGAGCAGTCCTGGGATATTCTTCTACTAGGGGGCGCTACACTTGCAGAAAGTTTATACCTAGCAATTTGCTGCACAAATTTGTACAAAATTCAGTTTGTCGATTTAGGGTCACTACTCAGTTCATGCATAAAATTTGGTAAACATTGCTCAAAGTGGGCTTATTTCAAAATATGTAAATTTCAAGACATTTATCATTCCAATATTCAAAAAAATGTAAGAAAATCTAAGAAAGCTGAAATTTTTTCAGCACATTTGCCTCACTGCAACCTATGGTCAATTCAGACATCAATCACTCTGTATGTTTCAGAATATGCTAATTCGATTAACATCTATATCTCCACAAGTGTTTCATCAAATGCTAACAACATCAACACAGACATTGTCTAGATGGCCGATGTATCGGTGTTTTTAAATCGGTCAAACGGAGAGTCGGCAGTATCTTGCTGTAACTTGTACAATATGCACAGCATTTTCTTTTCTGCTCAGTTTTGGATCAAATGCCATTAAAATAATTGACAACACACACAAAACCTGCAGAATAATGTGTGATTTTTTTCAGAATTTTCTCACCAACATCTTGACTGTTGTAAGCGTTTTAAGTTTAAATTTACAAAAACATCCAGGTCTGGCACATGTGACGTCACTGGTACATGTGAGATGGTGTGTGGAAACAGCGTACCACCAGTAGCTCAGTCAGTAAGTCACCTTCTCTGGAGATATTGAAGTCTCAGGGTTCAAATCCCCACGTGACCAAGTCAGACTTGCTCACAATGGAGGTGTTCAGATCATAGTGAGTTTAGGTTCTGTATTTTATTTGGATCCCGTGACACTTCTTATTTTTCTCTGGTTCAACGTGTTTGTGCACTTTAAATCAAAATGTCGCATGTGGGTTGAACATGTCACCCAGTAGTCAGGTACATATAATGACACTCTGTGATCTCATGGTGATGCTGTAGAAATCAAGTTTGCGTTTCACAAATATCAAAGTCAAAATTCTTTCATCACTTTGATCTCTTAAGTCGTCTGCATCTGTTCTTCTCCTCTGAAAATGTCAAATGTTGTGTTTACACGACATTTGAGTAGGGTGTCCATCAACTAATATACCAAGAAATTTTGTTGAGACGTTCATGTTTCCTTCAGGATGAGTTGTCACAGTTGTAATATACTGTAGCACTATCATCAGTTGAAAATTTTAATTTATCCAGTATTTCGATTTATAACCACATATTCGCAAGATAAATGACTTTCCCATCAGCCTCATCTGGACGTTGTGTTTAGAGCTAATTTTCTAAGTTAGCTAATACACTGAACTAAGATGGTGAACATGGTAATCATTATACTTGCTAAACATCAGCATGTTAGCATTGTCAATATAAGCATGTTAGCAAGCTGATGTTAGCATTTAGCATGGAGCAATGCATACTAATGTGCAGCCTCACAGAGCTGCGTCAGACTCGGTCTTGTCCCACCACTGTTACTTTACATGGATGGCCAGATGAACAGATTGTTTAATTATTACATAGTTTATTGATTTATTGTTTTATGGGCACACGGATGGATGGTGAACAAACACATTGATGATTAATAGCCAATGTTCTCCATCATGCACTTTCCTAGAACAAGGTTTGATGGTAGAGACTGTGCCATGATGTGTGAGTGTGTCTACGTCAATGGAAATTGGATGAAGTGATAAAGAGATCAGTGGGAAATTCATGATGAACTCACTCCTTCTGATCCTCTCATCACTGGATTGTATCAGTTCTTCCATATCGCCACAGTGATGTAGGGCTGTCAGTGGCCCGAGGTAAAGAGGTACATTTAACTGGCCTGAGTTTCACAGAGACCATTTGTGGACTTCCACAAGGACGAGGAAATTATGGACGTGCCCTTAATTATTAAACAAGTGTGTCAGCAGCCCGGCCTGATGGAGGTAATGCAAAAAGGAAGTGGGCCAGAGAGAGGGCCTCGGGGATCAGGGGAGATAAGAGAGGCTGGTGGGCTTGGACCTGGGGGTGGGGTGGTGTTAGACCCAAGGGCTTTGGCTCAAGCATGGGAGATCCAATAATGCTGTCAAAGCCATTTTGCACATTGTTAACATTCAGAACTTACTGGCTGTTAGAGGTTGACTACTTTGCACGGGCATCTCTGTGATTTAGTTTTACATAGCAATAAAGCCAACACCAGAGGACACTTGAGATTTGATATAGAGTATGCATCTGATACCGTGAAGGAACAGCTGATTGGGCCACAATGAAAAGGCCCTTGAGAAACTTTTTGGATAACGTCAACAGGAATGGCATGGCATTTTTGGTCAAGGGATATGGGATGAGTGTTTGTCTTCAAAGAGATCGATTGGTGAATATCAAGTGAGCGAGAGGCCTGACTCAGGCAACCTGGTCATTCTTTGTATGTGTGTATGAGAAACAAAAAGCCAGAGGCAGTAAGGGGAAGAGCACATGCTGCCACAGGACATTTGCATGCAGGCATGACTGGGAGCACTTATTCCTCAATAAGAAGACATTTTCCTAACAGCTAACAGACGATTTTTCATTCAAGGAGATGTGTTTAGTAGTTGTAAGATAGAGCATTGGGTGGGGGGGCGTCAGGGGCGTCTACGCCACTGACCGACAGCATCCCAATTAGTCCAACAAGCTGATCAGGGATTACCAAGACAGTGGCTTAAACCACAGTTTTAATTACATGCTCCTTATTTGAATGTGGAGGTTGACACCTGGCTGTCGGTGTTGACCTGAAACATGTAATAAACATCCACCAGTAAGTGAGTAAAGTGGCTTTTGTAAAGGATGGTATTCTATGTTTTTCAAAACCAATAATTATCTGATCCTACTGACAAGTATTGCCTGTGTAGGCAAAAGTGTATGTATCATGTTCCTCTGTGCCATAGAGCTGTATCATTGTCCAAAAAACATTTAAAAACAAAACAGAGAGCCAAGTCATTGGACAGGATGACATGATACTTTCTTACCATAAACATGGTTGTAATGCCTGCTTTTCTAAATATGCACTAGAGTGCCAAATCCTGCTGAAAATAGCCAGCAGCAAATGCACAATTTAGTCCAGTTTGAGTAAACCTGCTCACTGAAAACCACAGTTTTCAGCTGTTTTAATAAATTATTCAGCCTTTTATAAAAATTAAACTGTACATTTGTGATTCATTTATAGATTTGGGAGCAGCAGTAGAACCGAAGAGTTGCCGGTTTGAATCCAGCTTGGACCAGAGTTGCGGAATAGGTATATCTTCTTTTTATTTTTATTTATGTCATTGGTAGGAATTATTGAGCATGGTGCCACAAATGGACTGGAGAAGTCAGAAAGCATTGTGAGACGGCTGAACAGACTTTTTTGTGGAAATTGTTGACGATAAGAAAAATATAGAATATAAGCAACCTTGCCCTTTAAACCTCACTGACCCACAGGTGGGGCAGTCAGTACAAACTAACGCTCTGCAGCCAATGTTAAAAGCCAAAGTACTTTATTTCCAATTCTTATGTAGATCCTAAAGATTCCAGAGATACCAAATATGTCATGTTACCTGTTAGGAAAATAGGTCTGCAATGATACAAAAGACATTTAGAATATTTGGGAAAACGTGTTAACAAACAGTTACCTGTTGCAGTCATGGAGCTGCATTAGCTTAGTCATGTTTCACTCCTGTATTCACACTCTTTTGCCTCTGTTTTGGTCTCGACTAACTCGTGAGGGAAATATCTGACTCATAAACCTGTGTTTACCTGCTACTGGCTAACTGTTGTTGGATGCTGAGCAGGTAGTGTACAGTGGGTTTCTGGTGAGTGAGAGGTGAGTGAGATGTAATGAAAATTGCTGCTGGCTGCTGCTGGCCATGGGGTTGATGAGAACAGCGAGACTAAACCAAAACAGTAAAGTTTAAATCAAAACAATGAGCTGAAAGACAATAAAATGCTTCTAAGCTGAAGTGAACTACAGAGTCGGGTGTTAATTCTCTGCGGGTTCATTACTGCAAGCAACATCTTTCATATTACATAGTGATTTATTCAATTGGTAATATGAAAATATTGATTGGTGCGGCTTTAAAAAAACGCTCACCTTAAATGGTGATGGAGGACATGGAAAAAGTAAGCATGAGCATGTAGGCTGTGAGTTGTTTGGATCTTTGAATCCCTATGTGTGCGCAAGTTCTGAAACAAGAGAGAGAAAACTAACAAAAGCAGGTGTGATATCCTTTGCTGTGACTGAGCTCCTCTTCTGTATGATGCTCTGTGCTACTACAGTTCAGTGGAGCTTCACAGCACTCAGGAGAGGGGGAGAGAGGGAGACAGAAAGAGAGAGAGAGAGTCAAAGCCAGACAGAGAGAGAGAGAGAGGGTATGTGTGTGCAAGAAGAGTGGGACCAGTGCCAGCTCACCCCACCCTTACTGCTGCTGCCTGCAGAGTGAGGAGTGCTGCATTTCCTGAGGGCAATGCAGAGGACAAGGAAGAAGAAGCGCATTTCTAGTTAAGGTCACCATACAGAAAAACAGAGCAGGGCTGCAGACACAGAAAGCCTGCGGCAGACAGAGAAACTGAGAGGAACAGAGAAACAGAGAGAGAGAGCTAGAGAGACCGATGGACTGAAAGGGACAGATGAGCTGTAGCATTCAGCGTGATGTCTAATGTTCTCCACAAATATTCAGCTTCACGCCATCAGAGGACAGAAGTGGGAATGAATCATCTCCACACGCCAAAGATTGCGCCCACATCTTTTAGTTTCATGTCTTGATTTGTCCTGTGACGTTGATTGGATGTGTTTGTTTGTTAGCTGTTTTAGGGGCTACTGCCCTCGACAGGTGCACACATTAGATATACAAACACCTCTTTATTATGAGGTTTTATCTCGCATGTTGTCAAACTCACGTTCTCAGAAACAAGCTGTTTGAGAGTATGCTTAAAAGGGTTATTATTCTAAGTAAATGGATGGTTAAGCCTAAGTTTAATTGAGAAACATTAAATTATTCTGTAATTACTTTGATAACTGATTCATATATTTTTTTTAATTTTCAGGCAAAACTACCAAACATTGCCTTGCTGTTCTTTGTCTCACGGACATAGAGCAATTTGAAAACGTCTCCTTTGGCTTTAGGAAATTGAGGGGGGCGTTTCTGACATTTTAGAGATCACTAGTAAAAATATTTTCTTGTTGCAGCCCTCATAACCTCATAATTCCACAATAATTCTGCACTCAGCAAATGCAGAACACTTCAGAGTCATGCTCGGATGGTCTTGATGATGCGTCCGTGTGAATACAAGAAGAGACAGATAGAGGAGGGGAGCTCTTCAGGCCCCTGAGGTGTGTAAAAACTTGGAGGGAATGACAGAGGTAAGCAGGCCTCTCTTGGGACAAGAGGATTAGTGTGTAACCATTACCTTAGCCCTGTGAATCACTGCTAATGGCTTCAGTGAGTACTGTGGTACAGAGATAGGACACATTTAGACTGAGACCTCGAGTTCTGTAACAACACACACTGCAGCATATTTCTCCTGTTAGCACAGTACAGAACGGGCTGTGACAACTTAGTGTACAAGATGGTTTTATTTATGTAGCTTGTTGTGCAGGTCCACATTGCAGATAAACACCCCAAACCCATAATGATCATACACCAGCAGATCCTTAAAAATTTATTGAAGTTAATGTAAATCATAAGTGATATAAGAAAAACAAAAACAAATAACCCTTGCATAGATCACAGATCATGCCTTTGTCATCATCTGACAAACTGAACACATTGCAGCATAATCCTTGAGAAACACAACATGACAATGAGGGCTGGATTGGATAACACAATCAGAGTTTGGTTGGCTTGTGGATGAAAAGAAGAGCAGAAGAGTTCAACAGTCCTTTTTGCGCTTTGCTCCAAAACTTCCCTATTAGCGATTAAATGTGAATTCTTGACAGAAAAAGACAAACTCATGGCCATCACACTTCTAACGTTGTATCATCAACAATCAACTTTGGCGAGTGAGGTACACAACATCCCAACATTTGATCTTGCCAGTGCCTCCTCAGCAGGCAGAAAGCAGTCCGAGACCTTCAGCAAACAAGAATGCCTTAAAACCAATGTATTATAGAGGTGGGTGTGTGGCACATGCCGTGCTTAGACATGATGGGCATGGTTCCCACAACACAGTATCACTACAGTCTAGACTGAGATGACAATAGGCAAAATGTCAGTTGAAAGAGCGTTTCAGTCCCAGAATAGAGATAAAGTTTGAGAAACTAGCCCTTAATGTCCTTGCTCACATTCAGAGCCTAGCAAGCACAACCTGAAAATCACAAACAGACACTGAGTGCAGCTCGGATACCCAACATCAACTTAGTGATGAGATCAGCGCTAAGGTGCTTTTAAGAAATCCAGCAGAGGACACATTTCACGACAGCTTCTGAACAGGGCCTTCCAGGAAGCCTTGGTACAGATGAAAGCAAGGGTTTCTTTTTTTAATGATGCAACTGTATTATAGTTGATCCACAGTTTGAAAGGCAAAACTCATGCAGTCTTCCATCGACCATGCAGTTTTTGCGATAAGTAGATTTCTGTAGAGATACATTATAGCAGTAGGTTCAGCAGTGGAGATTGGAAAAATGTGAATATGGTGTTTGAATGAATCCAAACCATATGTTTTTTTGTTTTTTTTATAATAGTTCACTTCTTGACCATATCATTTAGTGTATAGCAATGGATCATAATAAAGTAGTTTCAATATCATGACTTGCCAAAGGGACATATTGTCTTTGATTTTCCAGTATATGGCATGTTCTTCCTAAATCAGTCATGTTACAGTGACACCAAATAAAACAAAAAAAGGAAAATAAAAACACACATTAAAATAGTTTTTCACACATCATTGGAGTATATAGTGGTTACTTTTCTTTATCTTATTGTAGCTAAATTGCATTTTGTTCCCATGACATTACATGTTTTTTCTCAAACTTTAATTAGATTAATGTCATTCTTTAGATCTTGTCTCTCATGTTTGTTTGCAGAAGCATAACATCTAACAGTAAGCTAAACAAATGAATATGTAAAACATTTTAGGCACCTTCTCTGACTTTCTCTCACATAGCTGATCAGTCCCGTCCTCTATCTAAGTGCATTATGGGCTCTTCCTTTGGGACTGTGTTGTACATTCAAATGAACACTTCAGCAGCCTTTGTTCCTGACTGCAAAATAACTTCAGTCCGACCTGGGTGGTTAATGGGGACTGCCACTATTACAAAGCCTATATTTGGATTTTTCACGGGTTCTCTCAGTAAAATATCAGCCTCTACATTTAACCCCACTGACCTTATAAAATCACATAACAGAGGGTGAGACATTGATACATAAACAGCCCTGTTGTGAGTTCTCTCTCAAGTGATAGCAGTTTCTCTGACATTCAAAATAGATTTGTTTTCCTATTTTTACAAAAAGCATCTAAGAAACAGGCGATCTGTTATTCTATTGCTGTTTAGAATGCATGTTTCTTTTGGGTAATTGAATGCATAGCACCATCCATACATGCCTTCACAGCAAGAGCAGCAGAAACACTGCAAACATGAGGGATACCATTTGTGTCTTCTTCACCTCACTGTCAGCTGTTTCCTGCATGACATGTTACACATATCAAGCATCAGTTGTACGAGAAACTTGTGACCAAAGCAAACAATTTCCTGATAACTGCAAGAGACTTCTATAATTACCTTGTATCTTTCTATCTAGTAATATAATGTCTGGTACTGGGTATTATTTGTGTCCTTCTCCATGAGAGACTATGCAAATTTTAGATCCCTGACACAAATGTGTATCTTTTTTGCTCTCAAGATAAGCTACTGACAACTAGCAAGGCTCTTGACATTGTACCTCACCTGAGGCAGACACTCTTCAGCAGTACAGTACAAAGATCAGTTCCAAATAAAATGAAAAACAACCCCCCAAACTAACTAACCAGCCACCAAAAACAAAACAGGAGCAAGGAAGTCTTGTCCAAAACCATTAACAAAGGCTTACATTAGCTGATGCTTCAGATAATGTGTGATGGAACAATACATCTATGTTAGTCCTCTACTAGCACCACAAAGGTAGCCATTGCACCAACAGAAATAACTATGACATTCAAGACAAGTACAGGACCTTGTCAGGGGAGTGCTAAATGAAAAAACAGCATAGAGTACAGTACAGAACTATCATTTGGGTGAATTCATCTCAATGCTGAGTGTAGATTATTGTACAATAGCTAGAGATGTTCAAGTACTTATTACAGTTTCCAAATCTATCTGCAGTTAGCCTGTCTGGAACAATATGCTGAGAAGCAATGCACTGGTTATGAGCAAGCACAGTGAAAAAGTAAAACAAATTCACAAGCAAAATAATGGTTCAGGCTACAGAACAAAATCCTTGTGCAAAAAGACGGGCTGCACCTTGCTGTGCATAATGCCCACGGATTGCAGGATTACAGATTTAAATGCCATAATAAACGTCTTTACCGTCTTATATGTGTGTGTGTGTGTGTGTGTGTGTGTGTGTGTGCGTGCGTGCGTGTGTGCGTGTGTGTGTGTGTGTGTGTGTGTGTGTGTGTGTGTGTATGTGTGTGTGTGTGTGTGTGTGTGTTGAAACACATTCAGGTGTGTTTCTGTGACTCAACAGTAACTTAGATACCATTGATTCAAAGAAACTAACATATAAAACAATCAATCTCAGCCCGTTAGGAGAGTAAAGCAATCTCTACAAATGAATGCTCTGATTGTGCGTAGCTTTAAGTGAAAAAAAGGAGCAGGATTGTACACTATTTGCCTAAGTGCTTGTGTAAAGGCTATGCTTGGGACTCTCACATTCAATGTTGCATGAATGCAGTTTACACTTAAGGTACCATTTTGCATTATGGTATAGGAAGCCCTGCATTGAAGCTTGCAGCTCTGCAGCAAGTTTGCAATGACCTCGCTGAGGTAGAGACCCTGAAAGGATGCATGGTGCACAAAAAAAACAACAACAAACATAAATAAAATATGTTTAAGACCTATGGATATTCCCTTTTGAATTGAATTGGTAAACATGCAGAGTACAATACATTGCTGCTTAAGGGCATAATTAAGTGCGTGACAGCATGAAAACTGTGTTGTGCATAACAGCCATGGATCATCTTTTCTTTTTTTGACCACAATCACCTACTGTTTCAACATTGCTCATCTGGCATTCTTAACATCAAAACCAACTGTGTATTAACACTAGAACAGAAGGTACACCCGCTTAGCTCAACCTCACAAATCCCCTAGTACACAGAGGCACTGGTCCTGTTGGTGAAAGGGATAAAGGCACTAGCAACTAATGTCAGAATAATCCTCTCTAATATGAAGTGAAATTTGGTATTGATCCTTTTTTGTGTGGATTTCAAACCAATATGTACTCAACTTGACGTGTAAATGGATGCATGACTAGCGAAGTGTTAACTTTTCTTGTTCAAAGAAGGTCCATGCACTGCACTATTGACATAATACTGTAATTGGTGCTTAGTATGATTATATGCATTTTTGATAATATTTGTTCAGTTTCTTTGACTACCCTTTAATTAGAAACTCTGCATCCTCAAGGTGGGTTTGGATATATTTGATCGCAATTCAGAAACATCCAGAGTTTGATTTCCTTAGTTTCCCTGACAATAGGGCACTGCAGCGTGCCTGAATTGCAACAAGCTGTATACTCGTATCATGCATTAAATATACCAGGATACAAAAGTACCTTAGTCAGTAGACCATAATGCAGGTTACTTTTTTCATGCTATGATCTCATTTATGTACTGTTCCCTTAAGTTTTAACATTCAATGTCTATACTTCTAAATGATTAACATTTCAAATTAAAAACTCATCCAGTGCACTCAGTATGAAAACAGATGAGAACGGGGGGATGGAGGTAGATATCCAAAAGAACATCCTTTCCATTGTGTGAGATATGTCTCATGCATGCCGATATCAAAATGGAAAGTCTCTAATCATGCTCGTATGAAGCTCACTTTATCATTGTGCTGTGTTGCATCTAAAGGGCATGGCATTGAATCACTTGGTGATATCACAATTATAGCATCTGCTAGAAAACAGCAGCATTGCGGATGTCCGTGAAGCGTGTAGATCACCATCTCTTTACATCCAAACAAGAGAGATCAGTCTTCCTCCTATAAGGTGCTTTGCTGAACAGTAGATCCTTTGTAGGGAGAGAGGAGAAAGGAGCGGGGTGGGGGTGGCGGCGGTCACCTAGCGTCTTGGCGCTTACCACTTGGCTGCAGATGCTTGCATGTCTCTGCAGACTTTTCTGGTGCATTGTGCAACTTGCTGAAATGTTATCTGTACTCCATGCATAAGATTTTAATTATCACGCGGTCATCTGATAAGACAGTGTGTGCTCTGCGTCCTCCAGGGAGCCGTGTGTATGCGTAATAATTTGTGTTTTCTTTTTGATGTACCTATATATTTGTAGGATCAGAAGAATTAATTATTCTATCTACCTGTCATATACTCTAAGAGCTTTTTTCTGTTTCCTTTCTATATAGCTGAGCATAGTTGTAGGCCTATTGCCACAGAGCGCTTTGGGGTGGTAAATTAAGCATTCCTAACTGATGGTCTACTCCATATATGACAGTCCCATAGAGATCCCAAAGTTCCTAACTAGTGTCTAAACATCTGTAAGTAGTTTGCTTTTATTTACACAGTTTTGGTTGGCTATAGTGCAATTGCCAGTTCTGAGGTTAGCCTCCCTAAAGTTGTCAATGCTATTGTTTATGTCTCCATCAATCTCCATGTACTCTGACTTGCTGACGGTGGATGAACTACGGCGACTGGAGTTGGTTTCAGAGGGGATGTTGGGATTGCTGACATTGAGCAACTGGGCCTGCTCTTCTCCCTCGGTCTCCCTGTGGTAGAAGTAGTTGAAGTTGGACACAATGACAGGCACTGGGAGTGCAATTGTCAACACTCCAGCGATGGCACACAGAGATCCTACAATCTTGCCTCCTATAGTGACGGGGACCATGTCCCCATAGCCCACAGTTGTCATAGACACAACTGCCCACCAAAATGCATCAGGGATGCTGCCAAAGTAGGAATCTTGCTCATCTGCCTCAGCAAAGTAGACAGCACTGGAGAACAAGATGACTCCAATGAATAGAAAGAAGATCAGCAATCCAAGCTCTCGCATGCTGGCTTTGAGGGTCTGCCCCAAAATCTGCAGTCCTTTGGAGTGTCGTGACAGCTTGAAGATCCTGAACACCCTGACCAGGCGGATCACCCTGAGTATGGCCAGAGATGTTGCCTGCTCCCCCACTCCCTCTTTTTCTGGGTCTTCAGCCAGCTCTGTGCCGAGTGTAATGAAGTAAGGGATGATAGCAACTATGTCGATCGTGTTCATCATGTTCTTGAAGAAGGCCGGTTTGCTTGGGCACGCCAGAAAGCGTACTATCAACTCAAAGGAGAACCAGATTATACAGAGTGTCTCAATGACAAAGAAGGGGTCAGTGAGGATATTTGGCTTGTAATACATAGTAGTGTTCCCAACTCTCACTGTTCGACCAGCTGGGTCCTCTTTCAACTGTGGTAAAGTCTCTAAACAAAATATGACTATTGAAATCAGGATTACCATCACAGACACTATGGCAATCCCTCTTGCAGGGCCTGAGCTTTCTGGGTGCTCAAAGAGGAGCCAAATCTGACGCTGGAACTCCTTCTCTGGTAAAGGACGCTCTTCCTCCCTGATGAAACCCTCATCCTCACGAAACTTCTCCATGGCATCCACTCCCAGCTCGTAAAATTTTATTTCTTCTGAGAACATATCCAAAGGGACATTCACTGGTCTTCTCAGCCGACCCCCAGACTGGTAGTAGTATAGGATGGCATCGAAGCTGGGGCGGTTTCTGTCGAAGAAGTACTCGTTTCTAAGAGGATCAAAGTACCGCATCCGCTTTTTAGGGTTGCCCAGCAACGTTTCTGGGAACTGGGAAAGAGTTTTCAATTGTGTCTCAAACCGGAGACCAGCTATGTTGATTACCACCCTCTCGCAGCATTCGTGGTCATTGTGGTCTGGGGGATAGGTGTCCTGAGGGTGGCCAGGGACAGCCGAGGTTTCGTCCATGTTATCACCTGCTACCACGGTCATTTTGGGAGGAGGAGGAGGTAGAGGAGAAAGAGGAGGAATTGTGTTGGGATGTCGGTTAGTCTGACTGAGTGGGCATTCAGGTTCAGGGGGAAATTTTCCACTCCTCAGCTACCCACACCCCTTAAATTGTTGGAGACGTCCCCAGAAACGAGGGGGCTGGCTGGCTGCTTTGCCTCAGTGCGGCTCCACTGCGGTTCTCGCTGACTTGACCATTGCTGCTCTCCGGTGCATCTGCTGCTGTTGTTACTGCTGCCTCTGTCACCCAGAGAGAGAAAGAGAAAGAGAGGGAGAGAGAGAGGGAGAGGGAGAGGAGGAAATAATGGGATCAAACAGCCAAGATATTTGCTGGCTCAGCATTTTCTGCAGTTTATTTATTTATTTACTTCTCTTGGCCTGCAATTAGTGCAGATATCCAATAGTAAAGGAATGCAATATAGGCATCTACAATGTCTCTGTAGTACTCAGTAGTGAGTAAATGATGATTTCTACATTATCTTAAAATTACTATTGGTGTTTTTTGTTTGCACTCATGCGCTATTTCTGTACAGATGTTTAATTTAGTTTAACACAGAAATACCATGGCTCTGTGCATGGTGCATGTGATCTATCCCATGCCACTATAACCAGCCTGAATTATAATGTGACGCATAACATCTGATACTGATATTATACCAAATTATGTTGCTACATGCACAAAGCCTATAGGCCTATTGCAGGGCAAAATATGCAAAATATAACTGAGAAATAGAGAACAACACAGTAGTTGTCTGGGGGGTTTTTTTACATCAACAGCAGTTGTTGATAAACAAATAATCTAACCGATATCTATTATACAACTCAGCAGTTTCGAAGCTTACCGTAGGTTGCTCTTGAAAGGTCTTGAATGCGTCTTATCCTCGAGTAAAATCATCCAACGGCAGGGCACCAGCGGGTGTCATGTGGCAACTTTACATTGCACCTACCCAAAAAAAAAAGCCTAGAGCCTTACAGTGTTCGTCCCAACAGTGTCCGCCACAAAGCGCCTTCAAACATGTGTAAACATCTTTAGACGGTGAAGCAAGATGAGGTAAAGCAATGCAGGTGAGTCTGATGAGGAAAGCCTGAGGTGGAAAAGGAGCGAAAAGACAGGATGGCAAAGCTGCAGCGGCGGCACCGTGGAGTGAACAGCTTACAGTATACCGCAGGAGAAAATCTTGCTCTGCAATTCAGGGGGGGAGATACAGTAAGGGGCAATAAGCGAGCCCTTGACATTTCCAGACATCGCTGCATCAGCAGGAATCTGCTGCTTTTTGCGAGGAGGCAAGATGACGGGCAGATGTGTTTCAGCGCAAGAGAGTAGAATAAAAAATTTAAAAAATGAATAGTTGAGAGATAGTCAAGTTCACCGGCGAAGTCCCAATGTTTTCTCCACAATGTCAAGCAAGTTTTGTTGTGCATTTTACATGCAAGTGCCGGAGAGGTGAGGGAAAGAGAGGAGCGGAGGAGAGGGGAGGGAGGGAAGGCAGCAGCAGGAGGAGGAGGAGTTGGAGTGTTTCGACGCAATGCAGACCGACTCTACTAAAGCACGCCGCCAGAAGTTCTCCATACACCACAAAAACAAGAGCGCTTGTGTGCCAGCACTGGCGCAATCAGTCAGCAAACAAGGGCAGTTGGTAACAAAACCGCTAAATTCGCGCTGTGTAACATTTGAGATCGTCTTTCATTATAGCCCATCATCAGTTGGTGGGAGATGAAATCACCTTTTCATTCGATCACTTATAGGCATTGCACGGGCGTTAGTTGGATGTGTCACGGTTTTAAGTCCAAGTCTATGTGAGACCACATTTCATTTAGCAGTTTTCATAATGTTACTAGTGAATAATAAGGAAGATAAAAACGTTAACAGTGTGTTTGCCCTCACAGCTATATGAAACATCACTTCAACGGGAGTTTGTAGGCCTATCCAGGATGTGCACATCTCAGGTCCAATATCTCATACTTTATGACACTGACTAAGATATAATGTCTTGTCAGTCTGCACTCATCGCTAAACATGGCTCTACAAGCCAAGCGGTTTTGAGACAAATGCAGGAAATGTGGCATTAAGCAAGTATAACGCTCTGCAGAGGACGGAGGATCCGTTTCAGCACCACGGACAGCGCAGATAATTTATTCACCTCTTGGGAAACTACAAATCCCCAACACAAACAAATTCAACTGATTGCAATAAAGTATCACAACAAATAGGCTAAGCAAATAATAAACTATATTTGTCCATCACTTTCTTTGGGGGTCTGTATTTATATGTGTGTTTGGGGCCTAAAAACACAGTGAGGGGCAGAGCTGAACGGACTCAAAACAACTAACTTTCTAAAAACTCATATTCAACACAAAATCATGTCAGACGTCATCAGTATAATTTGTAAAAATGCGCTTCCAGCCAAATAACCCCCCTACATTTGTCACTATGACTTTTTATTAAGTTAATTGGTTTTGTGGCGAGACAATCCAATGTCTGGTTCTGCGCCTTTTCCCCATCATTCAGCACCACTCGTGATAAAGTGTATTGAACTAATTAATGGGCATGGATTTGAAATGTTCTCACAAACAACGTGCTGTTTGCTTCGGATCTGCAGCATGCTGAGTGGAAAAAAAACGAGTGTCAGGCTATATTTTTCTGATTCATAATTTATTTATAAAAAACGATTAAGTTAAGTTCACATACATGTTTAAATTAGAAAAATAAATATTTCATTACACTTAAAATTCACTATGAATCAATGTCATGCAGACGTTGCATCGTAATGTGCTGCTATGTTGTTGTCTACAGCGAGCTCCAATAAAGTCTGAATGTCTGTAACAACACAGAGGTAAGTTGCGATTTCAACTTGGCATAAGCTGCATAAGGAAATAGAAAATTCAGAATGACAAAAATGAAGTATACACATGCCTTTTATACAAATATAGCGTGGTCATTCATAAACCTACACAAAAGAATGTTGTTGTTTCTTCTACTGATTATACACACAATTTCCATTAAGTCAGACTGAACTTTTTCCAAGCGTTTCCACCCTGAGGTCTCTGTAGGTTACAACACTGGCAATGCACGAATGTATCCATTTTGGGGGGAGAAGAAGAGAATCCCACACCTGTATTTTGTTGCGACTCTGAGGGAGAAACAGGTTTCACTTAATCGTCTGCGTCCTGCAAGTAAGCAGAAAACAAAACTCACTATGTAAACATGAGGAGGTAGGAGAGAGCAGCAGGCTTCTATTGAGCTTAGTTAACCATTACAAGCATCCGGATGCATATTGAGTCAAAGTGCATAATCTCAGGGGGCTTATTCCTAAATCAGACCAGGCCAGCTGCAACAGTACAGAGATACTCAAGCTGAAGTATTCATTTTACACACAGTAGAGCCTGAGCAGAAATATTATCTGCAGGAGTATTTATCATCCACGGAGTGGCGCTCAGAGCTCACTTGCTCTGGCCATTCTTATCAAATTCACAAGAAGCATTTTAC
The DNA here is from genome assembly GCA_029875015.1 of Lepomis gibbosus. Taxonomy (NCBI): domain Eukaryota; kingdom Metazoa; phylum Chordata; class Actinopteri; order Centrarchiformes; family Centrarchidae; genus Lepomis; species Lepomis gibbosus. Next base: position 6,181 of record JAPMOB010211946.1, on the reverse strand, counting down.
AAGTTCTAAAAAAAAATTAAGTCAAACATTTTTTTTTCCGATGTCGCATTTTCAGAATTGTGAGATTGTTTTATTTGTTTTATTTTTATTTTATTTTATTTTTACAAAAGAATAGGCTGTAATTATTAAAAAACGATCATGTCATTACAATATATGTATCCTTTCATTATCGAAAACTGACCTCTTTATTTTTAAAAACATGTAAAACTCTTGACACAGTACTACAGTACCCTGAGGGATAGGCCTCGATTGAAGGCTTTAGGCTGTACCCGTCTCAAGATCTTTTGCAAAATAATCTAGTCGGGCTAAGCAGGCGCCAGGGCGCTCCTGACGACAACCAGTCTCCACAGTGAAGCCCATGGCGAACGCCATGGTACACACACAGAGACACACACAAAGCCTCTACAAACCCACAGTCTATCTAACTACTGCAACAGAGAGATTCATGTCTTGGTTTGTGTGTCTATGTCGGTCTTTCGCCGTGCGCTCCTCCGCGCAGAGCTGGTCGCCTGGTGCGTCATGGGCGCTTAGACGCACAGCGGACTTCTCGTCATTTAGTTTATTCAAAGCTTTGGTGCTTTGAGACTAGGCTACGTGCTTTTCTTAGAAGAAAGGCACAGTTGGATCGTGCTTCTCGTTTCCCTGTGTAAACACCACTTGAGAGCTTCTTTTTGTTTGCCCTGAGAAAATAACTAGAACTCCATTATCTCCAAAATGAATTTCTCTTTGGTTGTTGTAGTTTTGTTATCATATGGCTCAGTTACTGCTGATGGTATTTCAAATATTCCAGAAGTATTGTACCCCATGGGTTCCCAGATATTTCCATGTTGAGTCTCACTAGTGCACAGTTCCCCACAAACTGATTTTATTTATCAACTGTTGCAGCAGTGGGAGGAATGATGATCGCTTGTCATTTAGTGCATTAAATTGCAGTGAAATTAAGCCAATGGTCATTTTAGAGGCGGCTATAGCGTGAATATCTGAGGCTACACGTTTGGGAACCACTGTAGACAGCTTGAGTAAAACAACTGCAGCATCCGACATCAAGGGGCCTAAATTGTATACCCACTGGAAGACAACTCACCAGAAATAAAAGCAACTTCCAGCGGTTTTATACATCTGTCAGTTTCCCTGTGTATGTCTCCGGTGGGTCTACGTTTGGAAGTCTCAAGGTTTCCAAGTCGTCGCTTTCCTGATATGACTCAGTTTTTGAGAGCGACTGGTTACTTTTGTTTGAATCACATTCACCAAAGGAGAGCTGCTGCTGTCCGCAAGTCACGTGTATGTACTGAACATTTTCCTCGTCCTCGTTCTCTCGGTGGTAGAAATAATTGAAATTTGACACTATAACGGGGACAGGTAAAGCTATGGTTAGCACTCCGGCAATGGCACACAAAGATCCAACAACCTTCCCCCAGATGGTGGAGGGATACATGTCTCCATATCCAACGGTGGTCATTGTCACCACAGCCCACCAAAATGCATCAGGTATACTTGAAAATCCAGAGTCGGGGTCTTCTGCTTCTGCAAAATAAACAGAACTGGAGAACAAAACAACTCCAATAATCAGGAAGAATATGAGCAGCCCCAGCTCTCTGAGGCTAGCGTGAAGCGTTTGGCCGAGAATCTGGAGACCCTTGGAGTGTCTGGAAAGTTTAAAAATCCTGAAAACACGGACCAAACGGATGACCCTAAGTATGGCCAATGACGCAGCCTGCTGACTGCTGCCCTGATGCTCTGCAAGATCAAGGCCCAGGGTGATAAAATAAGGAGCTATGGCCACAACGTCGATCAGGTTCATGATGTTTTTAAAGAATGCTGCTTTACTGGGACAGGAGAGGAATCTCATTGTGAATTCAAAAGAGAACCACACAATGCAAAGTGTCTCCACCATGAAAAACGGATCTGTGAACGGACTGTGCACTTTGCCGTGAGTACTCCCATTGGCAGGAGTGTCGTACAGTGCAGGGACTTCCCTAAACTCGGGCAACGTCTCCAAGCAGAATATAATAATGGATATTAAAATAACCATAACTGACACAATGGCAATTATCCGTGCAGGTCCTGAACTCTCTGGATACTCAAACAGGAGCCAAAACTGGCGTTGAAACTCGTTAGTAGGCAGCGGGCGTTCCTCCTCCCTCGCCAAGCCCTCATCGTCTCGGAAACTCTCTATGGTCTCTTCCTCAAGTTCATAAAACTTAATTTCTTCGAGGAAAATATCCACAGGTACGCTTACGGGCCTCCGAAGCCGCCCTCCTGACTGGTAATAATAGAGGATGGCATCAAAGCTTGGCCTGTTCCTGTCAAAGAAGTATTCATTTCTCAGCGGGTCAAAGAAGCGCATCCTTTTACGCGGATCTCCCAAAAGCGTGGTCGGGAAGCGGGAGAGGGTCTTTAACTGCGTTTCAAAACGCAGACCCGAGATGTTGATGACCACCCTTTCGCTGCACTCCTGGTCCTCTGGTTCCAAGTCAGCAACATCTTGCAACAAAGGAGTTACGACCACAGTGTCGTCGTGGTTCTCCTGGGACACCACAGTCATCTTTTTACCCCTTCGAGGGTAAATCCACCACTCACCGCCTTGGTGCCTTTCTCTTGCCCTTTTGCCTGTGTGTCCTCCCAACTCTCTTTATTATGCAGCCGCCTGAGATTCAGGCAAAGATCCCTTTTTGCTCCCCAAGACCCAATAGTTTTAGTTGCTGTTATCCAAAATCGTTGTGCTGTTGTTGATTTACACCGTCCTTTGGTCAAATTATTGCCTCTCAACTGTCAACTTTCTATGGTGCAGACAGATCTCCACTTGCATAAGCTATACCGATGGCTATCATATTCACACCATTTTAAACTCCAAAGCCCTCCCCAAGCTAGAAGGCCAGATGACACTTGCTGCTGCTGCTGTCCCTCTCACACTCACTGTGGCACTGTGATGATTTCAAAGTAAAGGTGCAGCCTTCCAAATGTAATCTTTGTTAAGCATTAATCACAAGTTAATGTTTAAATTATCCCACACCAAAGTCCTCAGTCTTGTTTCAGAGCAATGTCCAATAAGTTTCCCAGATCCAGAGTCAACTCAGAAATGGAGCCTCTCACCCTGCAGGTCCCTCATTCATGAAATCATGGGGCTATTCTTGTCACAAGGGGAACCTCCAGGACACGGCCCGTGTCTACATTGGGTCATAGCCCACAGTTTTCAAAACCAGGAGTACAGACAAAGGTGACAAATAGATCCAGCTAGTAAGGTTTTTTTCTGTAGCTATTAAATGTGCCTTGAAATAAATAAGACAAAATAACATGAATGCTTTGAAGCACAGAGCTTATAACCAGGGGCCCTCCTGGATGCAGCCAGTGGAAACTGCTGGCTTGACTGTCACTTGAGTAGCCAGAGAAGATAGCGTCTTCAGGAAGCCACAGCCAAAATAACACTCAGCGTTCATCGCACTTACAGGGCTCAATTGTACAACTTGGAACATAGAGACCCCCAGAAAACAAGTGACCATAGTCACAGGGTCACTGAGAAAGAAACCTCAGCTGCAAGTACTTCCACTCTTATTAGCTCCTCATCAGACCCTGCAAATCCTCTGCAGCCAGGATAAAACTGAGTGTTTTATCCAACACAAACTTAAAGTCTACTTTCTAACACATTAGAGTTGAATAATTCTGTTACTCCAGGTATAAAAGATGTGGCCGGGTGTATGGAGTGAAGTTATGTGCAGTGCAGCATTGTGATCTATTTATAGCTTATTTTTGTTCCACTTTCATTGCCTTCATAAAGCTGTATTGTTATGTCAGTCACTGCAGTTGTAGACACGGGAGCCTAACAATAATAGCACAGGGGTGCTAATCAGTGTTACTAAAACCAACCTGGAAAGGTTTGCATTATTACGTAGATGCGGGCAATCTTTGGCGGGTATAACATGCCATCACAAACCTTTATGTCAGAGTGTTTGTTTTTTAAGTCAGGTTAACAAGCACAGGTTCCCAGAGGAGCACCATTTTGTTGGCCTTTCCATTACTGAACAAAGGGTTGGATTTCAGAGTCAAATGTCAGTGTCAGGACACGGTGCCGCCTGCTGCTAATGTGTTAGCATATAGCTTTCACCAAATGACTGTCTGGGTCAAGCCAAGGTGTCAGGCCTTGAGCATATCCAAGGAAACAAATAATAACAAACAAGCTGAGGAATGGACACGTGGCTCTTATATATATATAGGTCAGACAAAAAAAACCTCAAAGAATTTAAGCTACATATAACTATCAACATCTGCAATAACCTCCATGTGTCACCTTAATTCTTAAGTGTTATTTCCCTCCCATCTTTCCCATCTTTGTGGGATCAAAAATATTATTTGAGCATATTAACTCTTTATTAATATGATTATTTAACATAATAACATGTATACTGGGTTGCCATGCATGTTTGTGGTGGGTTGTGCCATCTATAAAAATCCATAGGCCTACATTTTTATGTAAATATAGACATCCACGTATGTGTATACTTAATAGTGACTGCAAGTAGTGAGACATAGTCTGAGAGACACATGCCATAAAGCCTGCAGGGTGCATGAATGTTGACAGCGAGGAACATCCCATTGAGGGGCTCAACCTATGAATACAGGAGACACCCATGGTAACAGGATACTGTGGATTCACTCACACCGAGAAAACATCTTCTCAGAATTTTCCTCCAAATTTTCTTTTGTGAAAATAAGTGATCTTGACTGACATTTATATCATCATGATTTAATAATATGAATAATATGATAATATGATGATGAATACATTTAACAATCTCTAATTGTCACAATAGTACAGTGAAAACATTAGTTATATATAGTAGTAGTTATAATAGTATGATGCCAATATTAGTTATTTATATATTTCAAATTGTTCTATAATGCATCATTTTAGTAATGCTCAGATATCTGGAAACACAGTTTATTTCTCTTAACTACAGACAACATTTATTTGCATTTTCATTAATTGCTCTTTATCCTCTTAAACTTGTCTTTGTCTAAATATAGACAGAATGAGGTTTCTTCCTAACCAATTACACACATGAGGTAATCACAGTAGCAACTTGTGTGAGTGGCTGTCCTTGGCTTCCCTCCTCCCAAACCCCCAAGCCAAGTATTTACAAAGTGTGTGAACGTGTGTGTGTATTTCTGTAAGTGTGTATCCGGCGTCGCTTTTAGTACGATTGGTGAATGAATGTGTGCGTGTGAGAGTGTGTTATAAATTGAAAGAGGGGTTTTAAGAAGGTCAGCCGTGCTAGTCAACAGCTCCTTTGGATCACATTGTTCTAGTTTCAACTTCTCTGCTCGAAATCAAATAGGGGGCATTTGACCGAGTCTGACGTATTCTCTGTAGGGCTGGTGATGACAGCATGTCAGACATGGAATGAGTCTATAAAGGTAGCGCTATATCTGGGAAGCCACTGTTTCAAGCCGCTTTACTTTTTCAGTCTACAGACTTTCTTAATAAAGGAGTAGTTATTATATTACAAAAGCAAATGATGGGACTGAGATGAAAACATTCTCAGTAAGCAATGATTTTCACATCAAATTATTTCTATAAAGCTACTGTATGTACCATGAGATGATACAAATCCATCTACCACCATAATTTTTCGATAATGTTTAACTGTGGTAACTATCACACCAATATCTCTGGATGTATCAGAGCTCTTCCGTGGACATGTACATATGTTACTAAGCAAGTCTGCTATATGACTATTGAATTTTACATGATTTTTCTTTTTTACATTAATGTGATAAAATGCTTTGATTCAACCAATAAAGTATCCATTAAAAAATTCTCAACTGATTTTCCAGAAGAATCTAGTATATCATGTACAAATGGGTGACAAATTAAGGAAAAACCGGCCGCCACGAGCATGTAGCTTCAGTGCTCCTTGCCAAGGGTGTGAAACTGTACTTGGACTGATAGACACCATTCTTCCAAAAGATATTCCCTCAATTATATACACCACTTTTATTTCATCAGGTAGTCTCACTGAGATTTCTTTTGCAAGAGAGACCTCTTGAGAGTACAGCAGATGGAAAGAAAAAAACACAAATAAAAAAAAACTTACTGCAATGTAAAACTTGGTATGCTAAAGCATTAACATTTCCTTTCACTGGAACTAAGGGGCCAAGCCCAACTCTTGAAAACCAAACCCAC